>JANPWX010018644.1:150799-198835 GCA_024734555.1 Trochalopteron elliotii | reverse complement strand
TTCCTTCTATGTTTTAATTGCACGAATTTATAATCACATCTATTACAACTGCTAGCAAGAATTTTGCCTGTGAGGATGCAGGGTAGCACATCTTCGGTCAGGGTTGTCCTTTTCCAGTGTGGGCAAAGTGGCACACTTGTGTGACCTCCTGCTTGCCCTGGTGGCATGGCAAGGCTTTGAGTCAATTTGTCACTGAATTGGGTCTGGATGAAGCAGACTGAGTGTGTAGGGCTCTGCAGAGCTGCTGGGTGGAAGCAATGGCCGGTGATGCTCAAACCTGTCACCAGGAGGTGGCACTGAACATCAGCAGAGGTTTAATTTAAAAATAGCATTTGATTTTGCTTCTGTTTGTAAATTTTTATATTATATATTCTTTTTTGTTCTCCCTTTGTCCTTTTAACTGGATGTGTTCTGGCCTCTGAGATGTGCCATTTCAAGGGAATTTGCAGTGAGGCCTGTTTTTTAAATGAAAAGTAGAAGGTAGCTGCTGACAGTGCCCCTTCCTCCCTGCATGCACACATAGCAGCACGTGGAGCATCCTTTGACAGTGTGCTTGATGTCCAACTCAACTTTGCACTGAAGATCATGTGAATCTGTTTGTTGTCTTCAGTCTTGAGACAGATCACTCGGCTGGTGGCAACTTCATCCTCACTACTCTGTGGCTTAAAAAGAGCTTTTTAAGGCTGCTACATTTTATGGGTGGGAATATCATAGAACACCCATTGAGGCTGGCTTGATCTCCCTTCAGATCACATGTTGGCTGCATTGCAAGTGAGATGCACACAGGTTTTTGTGTGATGGGATGTCTTGCATCTTTTCCAAGCTGAAGTCAGAACAAGCCTAAAGACCTCATGAAGATTAATTACTGGTTCTGTGTAGCTGTCTCCATGTACTGTGGCTTGGCGTGTTCATTGTTTTAGTGGAGGAGCTAATTTGTTGTTTTGCAACTGGCTCCCAAGTGTTTAAAAAGATATTTGGTTCTGAGATGCCCTGGCATCAGCACAAAGAACTCCCAGAGTTAGTGGGGCAGGATACAGTCTTAACAGTTGGAAATGAGGGTACACAGCTTTGCAATGTTTTGCAGCTTTCTTCACTGCACAGAACAGCTTCTTTTTTTCCTCATCTCTTTTCTTTTTCCTGGTTCCCATCACAGCTGGCTTGGACAGCTGGACCTGGGATGCTTTGGGATGTAGGAGAGGAGGGAGCTGGTGGTCATGCCATTGTAGTGGTTTGAAAGCAAAACGAGTGAGAGGCTCCAAGTCAGAAATACAATTTAATAAGAAGAAAGGGGAAAAAAAGTAAAAATAAAATAAATGCAATAATACAAAAGACCAATGACAGAGTCAGAATACAACCTGAGCAGGGCGATGGAAGTAGTCCAGGTGAGGTGGTCTTCCTGAAGCAGTGATCCCGTAGAAAGGTCTGGTAGCTCTGATCCTCTGGGAATCCAGTGGGTAAGGGCTGCTTGTACTGTCCCAAATCCCAGATTATATTCAGGTGAGAATGCTTGGCTCCTCCCCCTGGGCGGAGCATCTCACAATGGGATGATGAGTCATACAGGAGGTCCTTGATGGCCCATTAAAGAGGGATAGCTCCCAGAGGGAGTTATCTATGAGTCATGCAGCAAGGCATTTGATGGGCCATTAACAGAAGACACCCCAGAGGGAGGGGGGCCTGGGAAGACACTGCTCCAACAATTGGATTCATCAGTTCACGAAGATGGTGATAGAATACTTTGTGCACATCCTATACTACAACCCTGGACAGCCATGTAAAGCATTGCAGGAGGGGATGTATGGGGTGCCTGTTCCTTCACCTCTGAGCTTCAAGCTTTGAAATTTCAGGCTGATTTTTTAATTAATTGTAATGGTCAAGGACATAATGGGAGGTCTTGAAATAGATCGGATTTAAGCAGAAAAAACCTGAGTTTCATTCTGAACCAAAGATCTCAGCATCAGAAAGTTCCCTCTGGGTGTCTTGAGGCTTCAGCTTCATCAAAAACTGCAGGAGAGGTGCTGGCCAGGGAGGAGCTGCCCCTCTGAAAGGGGAGGGCTGGGGCACAGCCCTTTCACTGGAGCTGTATTTGCAAATGAGCTTTGCAGCTGAACTTCCTTCAGAGTTAAACCAGCCTTATGCTCTGGGTCCTTCCTGAGATTTAGGTTTGGTTTACCTGAAGGCTGCTACAAGCTGGTGCATGACAGAAACAGGAGACTGTTAGGTGTGGGCTGATCTCCGTGGCTTCTGAGGAACCTGCAGAGAAGTGATATCCATGGCATGAACTGCCTTTATTCTTATTTAACTCAGTCCCTCCAGATGTGCCATTGCCCTGTACACTTACTGTGGAATGGTGGAGCTGCTTGTGGAATTCTCTGTTAAAACTGCCCACACATCTTTCTTTTACCAGGGAGATTAAACCCCTGAGCATCAGCCCTGCAGACATGGCTCCTTGCTTGCTGCCCAGATTGCTGCAGCGTCCCGCAACCCCTATGAACATAGATGCTTTATTAGCAAAATACATTCTGGCCCATTTCCTTTCCTGAAGATTTTTATCCTTGCTTAGACCCACATGTTTGCAACACCAGAGTGGTGCTCACCAATATCCATCTCTATGCTTTTTACACTAAACCCTCTTTTGGCCTCATTATCTGTGACTGCAGCTTCCACTCAGACCTCCATCCAGGGTCATTCACTGGGCATCCTTCATCTTAACAGTGCTGAGTTTACTTCCAGTGACAGTAACCCCCGTGAGTGTTGCTGCCTTAAAACCAGAACTATCTCTCCCATTAGCAATGCTGATGAATGAGCCAAGAACAAACCAGAAACTTAAAAGCGACCCTCTGCAAAGCAGAAATAGTGCCCAGAGCTGCCCGGGTGGAGCAGTGGTGTTTTGTTTTGCGCTGGAGAGGATGAGGGGCTGGGTTGCAATGAGTGATTTGCTTCATTTTGAATTCTCTGCCTGTGTGTGGTGCTGTGAATGATATCATTTTTGTATCTTATTGTAAAGTGGCTTTGAGGTACCAGGCATGAAAGACGCTAAATATGCTTCGCTTCGCTGGGAAAAACATTTCAACAAACAATTGAGGCAGATTTTTCATCCATCTACTGCAGCAGTGCACCCCTCATTGCCGGGTCTTCACTGCCTTATCAGGCTACTGCAAAAAGAACTGGTGTCCTTTTCCATCCCTACCTGTTGTGTTGCCCTACTAATAAGCCCCCAAGGGGATGGACCCTGCTTTCGGTAGATGAAGTTTGCTGCTAGCTGCATTATTCTTCCAAAGACTTGTTTAAGCAAGAGCAGGCTGGCTGCAGAAAGCTGTGCTGATAGCCTACAGCTACTTGGGCAGAGTTATTTCTGTTTAAAAAGAAAAATAAAAGAAAAAGCAAGGCAGCTGTTGGCAAATTTTGAAATTCTTTATGCAGGTGTATCTTTCTAACCCAATCACTTTTCACACCCAATTCTCTTCCATGCTACTGGCAAAGGTTGAGAGGATGATCTGAGCCAGTGACCTGGAGAGAACCACCTGGAGAGCCAGGTGGTTACTGAGGATAACTTGGGATTGACTGATGTGCTCTAAGTTATGTCTTTTTAAAGCTTACTAACTCCTGGATTGCACATATTGATCTGTATCACTGTACAAATAAACCTCATGCTGCTGCTCTCCAGAGAGCAGAGTGCAGGTATTTCTGTAGATACCCAACTGCCTATGCTGATATCTGTCATCCATCCTGTCTCCTCCCTGAGGAACGGCCCAAAAAACATGGAGCAGAGGACACTTGAGGGCAGTGGGGGCTGCAGGAGTTGATGCTGGGGTGGCTCTGATGAGCAAAATGGCACCATGAGCTCAGTGCAGATGGGCCCAAAAGGGTTTGCCCAGCAGAGGCTAAAAAACATCCAGGAAGGTCATCTCTGAGCCTTGCTTCATGCACTTCCCATTGTTTGGAGACAGAAGGAAATTTGATAACTCTCCACCTGTAGATTTTGGTGCAAGATGTTTATCTTTTCCATGAGTTGGGGAAATGCCCAGCTTGTAACTTGCAACTTGAGTGGAAAGTAATGATGATAAACAAAAAAAGCATTACAAGTGTTTAGTCTTTTTTTTCCCATCTAATGATTCTCCTACCTCATTTTGGAATTGTATATCAATTTATCGAAATTCACATCTCATAATCAAATACTAGTCCTCTGTTTGATGCTGTTAATAAAGGTGTTGCGATAAAGTCAAATTAATTTAATTTCTGTCTGCAAAACCTATTGTTGAATGAGTCCCTTTAATACGTTAATCAGACATATAACATTGTAACAAGGTTAAAAGTGCACACCGATTTTCATTATAAAGATATTCTCAATCAGGCAGAAACTAATCTAACATTGTAAGTCATTCTGTAATTCAATTGTTCTAACCACATATATGTAAAAACAAGATGTCTTACAATAAAGTCCCAAAAAAGCCCTGCAGATATTTATATTTTTATAGAAAAGCATGATTTACATTTTCAATAAGCCTTATTTGTCTTTGGGAAAAAAATATAATTCCTTTATTGAGCAAAAATCTAATGGGAGCCTTTTTACCTTGTTTGCCATGTTTTGGATATATTATCTTGGTGCTGACCCTTAATTGGATTAGGTTACGCCTGACTGTCAGGGAGAAAAAATTGCTATGGATCTGGTAGCTTCAAAACTAAGAAAAAAATCAACAGATGAAGTAAAAAAAAAAAAAAAAAAAAAAAAAAAAAAAAAGAAAAAACCCACAGGGCCTTCCCAAGCCTTCTGTTGGCCTTGAATGGATTAATTTCACCAGCAGCTAATCTCTGCTGCATGAAGATGCTTTTACCATTTTCCCTTAATGATAATTATTATACTTCTCTTTTAGACTTTCACTGGGGAGGTCCATGGCATGGCCATGGGGAAAGCCTCATGACCCCCTTGCCAGGAGCTGCATGAGTGAGGTTGTTCTGAGCTTTGCTGGAAAACAAATGATTGTAATTTTTCTGCTGAAGAAATTCAGCAACTTAACTGTTGAAATGGAGAGTTTTGGTGGCTCCAGCCTTGTTGTCTTAGCAGAGACTGGTGTTTGGAAAGAGAAAGGTGGATGGAGGGAGAAAGAACTTGTTGCTGGGGGGATTATTCCTATCTGAAGGTTAAAATAAGTAGGGTGATTGTTACAAATACATATTATATTTTTGGCTTTTCACAAATATTAAGATAAATGCTATATGTATAATGTTAAAATGGCTTTGCTGTATAGATATAGTTTTTATTTCTGCTATTAGCAAAATTAAGCATAGTAGTGATAGCTGATATAGTATGCTTAAACTGTCTTCTTGGTTGAGATAACATCCAGTAAACATATGATGGGGACCCTGCTGCTGACATGCCAACTATCAACCCTTGCCGTCTGTGGAAAGTATGGACCAAGGCCCAAACTAGAGGTAATAATAAAGATGGATTAAAACCACAGCCAAAAAACATGCATGCTCTAAAAAAGCAGACCCAGGGAGGGGCCATGCTAAACAGATCCTAGAACATGTAAACTAGTTTGTAGAAAAGTATAAATATGCATAATGGTTTATGAATAGAATTATTCTATTATGTAATAGAAAAGGTATTTAAGGAGTATCTCCAAAGATAGTAGGTGTGCTCTTGGCTGAATGCCAAGCACCCAGCCATTAACCCTTTGCTTTATTATCTCTGTCTCCTACTATCTTTTATAAAACTTTTTAAATTTTACCAAAAAACAAAAACCAACTCGTTTTTCACAGTGATGGTAAGGGATGGTGAGTGGGGAGGAATGGTGAGTACCAAACCCTTTGGGGTAGGAAGGGTTTCCATTCACCATAGGAAGGGGGAAGGGTGTTTTATAGCAAAAAGTACTTGGTGTAAAAAACTTTGGGATGGTTTCAGTACAAGCATTATTATAATATAAATCTGAAAAACTGTGTACCTGTGAGCATGGTCTATGCAGGCTGCAAAACAGGCATTGCCTTTTACCTGCTTGTTTTGATATCACCAGTTACAGCAGATTTAGTGGTAAGCCCTGTGCACTCTATTTTAAATAAATATTACACTTGCTATTGGATTGCTGAAAGAGAGAGAGAGAACAAATTAAGGAGATGGGATATCATCACCAAATTTTTCTTCCCTGAGATTTTATGAGCAGTAATTTGAAAAGAGCCATATTAAAGTCATTGAGGAAGAAGTTAATGCTGCGTTTTTGAGAATATTGCCCTTCTACTCAAAGATTATATTAAAGAATAAACAGTGTACAGTAGCTAATTGCTAGCTGAAACATTATAATTGCTTTATACTTCCAAAATTGAATCAGTCTGGTTTAAGGGAAAAAAAAGAGGAAAAGTAATGCAGTAACTTTTTAATTATTTAACAAAGTATTTCTCAAAGAATAATTGAATCTGGTCTCATGGCTGCAGGGGGGAAGAGAGACTGGTAGGCATTGACCACATTTGCCACCCAGCTGACACAGCTGCTGTTAAATACCCTGTTACAGGCTCTGACTCTGGCTTGTGTTCCAGACTGATGGCAGGTATCTGTTTTTCCTCTCTAAATTAAGGTACTAGGAATTTATTTTTCTTGGATTGTTCCTTTCTGTAGTGCTGTAGGCACAAACACAGTGCAACATTAAAACCCACAGACATTTGCCAAGGAAACCGATTAACCCATGGAAGGAAAATAACATGGCAATTGCCTGGAGATCTAACTTAAAACCATAATGGTGCATTAGTATGCTACAAGGCCCTGTTCCAGGAAATGTCTCCACATGGGAAAACTGCTTAAATGTGTGCCAAAAATTAAGCAAATCCTTTTTTCTTGACTCTCCCAGTCAGTTGGCTGGGTTGGGTCTGAGCCCTGTCGGAGGCTACAGCCACCTGCCCTGTAGTTTGCTGCCAAGGTCCAACCACCCGAATTGAAATACCAAATTTTGTGTTAAATATGGAATTTACAGAAATACTGGAAGGAAAGGCTGACTTGAGAAGTTGTGCTTTAATTATATGCCATGGATTATGAAGACAGAAGGAACAACTGTGATCATTTAGTCTGACTTCCTCTCCACCTATAAATAACAATAAACAGGCTTTTGCTGAAACACAAAGCTGCTTTCTTTGGTGGATTAAACACTCCATGCTGGGGATGCCAGAGAGAAGAAACATCTTGTTTGCATTTTTTTATGTAGGTTTGAAAGGGCTCAACTCAAGCCGAGGTCACAGTTCCTTTGAGAGAAAGGGCATCCTGCGCTGGGTCAGTGCAAGGGTCAGGATGTGGTGGGACACTGTGGAGGTGTCTTGTGTGCTGCAGCATGTGTGTGGTACATTGGTCATCACATCCTCCTTGGCACAGGGTGGCATGTCCTAACAGGAGCAGTGATTGGAGCTGCAGTGGTTGTCTCTTTCCAGTTTCAGGCATGTGAACCCTGACACAGCAGAGGGATGTGCAGGTGGAAATCATCCAGCTTCAGCAATTGGCACCAAGGACTGAAACCCATAAAAAGTCCCTTGTACTCCCCACTGCTCTGCTGAGCTGGTGCACCTTCACCCTTATGCAGTCTCTGGGGTAGAGTGACGATGTAACCATGCCATGTGTCAGACCTGCCAGTTGATGTGTCAACTCTGTGACATCCTCTGAAAAATGTGACTATGTATGGAGCACATCCCTCTCCTTGCCCTGAGAACCAGTCCCATCAGTCTTCTCTGGACCCCGTGTTTCTGCTGTGACACTGACCCTCTGCAAAGTATTTTGTGATCCTCTATATGAAGGGTGGCAATCGGGATTTAGAACTAGATGATCTTTAAGGTCCCTTCCAACCCAAACCATTCTAGGAAAAATTAAGTTATATTTACTTTGAAAAATGCCTCCTTAATGCCTCTGTGGTTCTGTAGCAGTTTGAAGGACCTGGTCTTCAAACCAGGTGGTGATGGCCTTCAGCACAACCTGGTCTGGTGGCTGCAGGGGTCTGTGAGCATTTGTAGTGCATGTTTGCAGCATATGTTGGGCATCACCACGGGCACTGGTGTGACAGGCACTCTGTTATTTTAAGCATTAGTGTTTATGTGCATTTTACACATTATAGTGTTGCATTATTTAAGGGTGTTGCATTATTAAACATTCTCCTCAGCACAGAGTGTAGATCACTTCCTCTGATTCCCATCTCTGCATGAGTGAGTTAGGATGCTGTCTCTTATGTAATCCTTGCAGTCTGAATAATGGAGATTGTAATACTGTAGAGCTGATTAATAACATTTAGTACTCCATTAATGAGGAATTTTGTTGGAGTGTTCATTGAAGACATCTGTGTTACCATACTCAGTTTGTTCTTTCTGCTTGGGTGCCTGGAACCAGAAGAACAATCATTACTTAGTTAATAATGATGTGCTTCCTAAAATAAAGACTTGTAAATTCATTTTTATGCCCATAATCACATTTTTCTGCTATGAAAAGAGTGAGGGAGCTGGGAATTGTCTCTTTCACATCTTCCTGACAAAATGTATCTAATGATTAGAAGCATATAATAAGAGTGTTTGTCCTAGCCAAATGTTTCTCCACTCCTGTTAATCAGTGTTCATTTGAGAGCCCAGTGCCATTTGTGGAAGGCAATGCAATCACTGGGGCATTGTGGCAGATTTAAATCAGTAATAAAAGCCCTGGGGAAATTAACAAAACAAAACATTAACCACAGACTAAACATTAACGTATATTAGCATTTTTATTACACCTGTAGAAATGGTAAATGTGCTTGGTTACTACTATCAAAAAGTTTATGTTCTATCCCACATCATCGCAATGTATATTTTTGATTTAAGCCCTTTAGAATTTAATTAAACGGAATTCTGTATAGCAGCAATTGAGTAATAGACTTCAGGTTCACTTTTATGGTGACTTTGAAGATAAACAGGGCACAAATGCAATCTTTATAATGCTAATAAGACTTGTGATGTGTAGTGGAGCAGGTTGTTAAAAAGAATTGGGGAAGAAACACCAATTCAAGCAGCTGCCTTACTGAGGCTTTCAGCCTCACTGGTCAAACTGGGTTCCATCACTGAAGGATGCTTGGGGTTTAGCGGGCACGATTTGGTTCCTCCAAAGACAGCATGTCTGTGGTGTCTTGATGTTCTGTGCATACTGTAGCAAATCACCCTTTCAGAAGCTGTGTTCAAATCAATTATAATAGTTAATCTCTTTTCAGTTAAATATATGGCTTCTCCCAAAGGAAACTCACAAATAAGTATAAAATGACTTATGTGAACTCCAGAGAGCAAAGGAGATTGCGGGAGGAAATCTTCAAAAATGAGGCCATCCCCTTGAGGGGAAAAAAATACTGTGTCTTCCTGGAGAATGAATCTATAAGCAGAAGAGTTCATAGAAAAGACAAATGGAAACTCCATGGAAAGTTTAAGCAAAGGTCAAATATAGAACTCTCCTTTAGAGCAGAGTGGAGCTCCTGGGCTGAATGAGAAGTGGCAGCAGCAGGTATCCAGCACTGTCTAATGCACTCTCTTCTTGTCCAAGGAGAAGCTGACTAGCTACTTTTTTTTTTTTTTTAACCTTCTAAATCATCTAGAAAACTACCTTTTAAATGTTCTTACTCTTAAATGCTGTCCTGGGTTGCAATGCAAGATGTATTCTATTCCCATCTGTTGAAACGGGTTGAAGAGGTGTTTTTCTTTATCTCATAACTCCGGGGGGGAGGGGAGGGTGGGGGGAGGGGACAGGTGTCTTTCTGTTAATGGGCCAGCTGTTAAAATCAGGTGGGGCAGTGTTCTTTATGTCTTCCACAACCCATCCTCCCTCCAGGGGGATATCTGCTGTTAATGGGTCATTAAGGCTCACTGCATGACTGATAAAATTACATCATCCCATTGTGAGATGCTCCACCCAGTGGGAGGAGCCAAGAATTCCTAAGTGGATAAAACCTGAGATTCAGAACAACAGGACAGCCTGTTTTCCACTGGATTCCCAGAGGAAGACCACACCCATCTTGCCACCACTGGACCCTTCTACAGGATCATCTCTACTTCAACAGAACCACATCTGTTACTCCAGGAGGACTTAATTGGACTGCTACCAACTCCCTGACTAACAGGGTGTCAGGTCGTGTTCTGACTCTGTCAGTGTTTTTCTTTTTTTTGTTAGTTTGCTTTTTTGTACTACTACATTTTTAATATTCCTAGTAAAGAACTGTTATTCCTATTCCCATATCTTTGCTTGAAGGCCCCTTAATTTCAAAATTATAATAACTCAGAGGGAGGGGGTTTACACTCTCCATTTCAAGGGAAGTTCCGTCTTTTCCCTGTCAGACACCTGTCTTTCCAAACGAAGACAAAAGCAAAGCTCAGATTGGCACTGAGGATTCCAGTGTTCTGCTTTCCAATCCTTTCACCCCTGGATTTCCTTGCTGATATGCAAGATAAGATGTTTTTGCCCCATGTGGCCACACTGCCTCATGCCTTGGCAGCAGAGCAGGTTCATCAGGAGCCTCAGTGGTGTCAGCAATGCCATCCTGCCATAGCCAGACTGGAAGTGCCCCTCCATCAGCTGCATGAAGGCTGTGATGCTTTGCACAGAACCTGCTACTGTGGTCACTATTTCTTTGATAATTAACCCCAGTCATCCCAGTTTCCGTGGGCTGGTAGGTACCCACGTGAATCAGTGCTGTGCTTTACACCCATGCATCAACTCAGCTGGAAGCAGCCGTGGTGGATCTGGTCCCTGGCTGCTTGCAGTGCATAGTTCCCCGCAGTCCTCAGGCACCTCTTAAATTAATGGGGAAGTGTTAAAGTGGGCTGGTAGTGCTACTCCATTAGCCTTGTCCCTGTGCTCTTCTCAAATCAATGTTCCCTCTAAAACAGAGCCATTACAGGTGTGCAGCTCCTGCAGGTGTTGGGAACCAGCTGCTTCCCCATCGGGCATGGGGACTGCTGGCCCCAGGCAGTCCCCAGGAGCTCTGCCCAGCCTGGATATGGGATGTCCCTGTGACTGGAATAAAGAAGTGGAGCAGGGGGTAGTGATCCTCAGAAGGCAAAGTGTTCCCCTCGTGGCCTGGGTCACACTCGCATGGAGGAGGCTAATTAAATCAGGTAATTAGTGAGTCTGTGTAGTGGTTTCGGGTTCGCCAATTTCTGTATCCGAGTCACGGCACCAATTAGTGTAGTGGTTTGAGTGCCTACTAGAATTATTTATTCTGTTTCTGATGTGAGATAGCATTAGGAGAAAAAGCAGAGCAGGCTCAAACTTAAAGGGTATAAAAAAAGGTTTATTAATAAAACTACAAGAGAGAAAAAAAATTAATAAAAATCAGAATAAAACCTTCAAAACACCTCTCCTCTTCCCCACAAACTCCTTTCTTTCTCTCTGACAACTTGCAGAGACAAAACTTAGACCTTAGGTCAGTTACCACCTCTAAAATAGTCTTTCATTAGTTCTCTCAGAGAGAGAAGTCTCTTTTGGTCTGCCATGGAAACTTCCCCACAAGAAAGAACAGTTCTCTTGTGGCTTTTTAATTCTCACAAAAGCAGCTGCCTGGGAATCTGCTTTTGTGAAGTCCCTCCCATATCATGCAGCCTTCCCACAGCTGCATAATGGGCCATGTAAACTCATGGGGTACCATTTTAAAGATGAATGGTTCAAAAGCAAAGGTTTTCTTCATCTCTAGGAACAGAGATATTTTCTCTTTCTGGGGGCAGGTCTTCATCTCATCTCTTTCTGTTCAAGCTTCTCATAAGATCACAACTACTTCAATATTTACTTAGTTCACCACAAATGCCTTTGCTCAGATCTACAATTTGAATACTCTCATCTCCCCATCCATGCCTTCCACGACTTAGAAGGATATTCTAGTATATCACAGTCTGTTACCATGGCTTACAAAAGAATTTCAGCCTAAAACCAGGGCATCTTCTTGTTCTCTTTCTATCTAAAATTCAACTCCTTCACTGACTGATATCTGTGCAAAGAAAGAGTTAATATTTCTCCCAGGTCTGCAGAGGGTCATGATGGTGTTTCCTGGGCAGTGGCCGAAGGTAGTAAATTCAGGCCGCGCCGGGGCTGCAGCAGGATCCATGGGGCCCCAACCGCACCCAACTCCAGGTGCGGGGTCACTCCGCATGGCTGGGCCCCCCTCCTCAGACAGATGACTTGGTAGCAACAGCCAGAGCTGTTTACGGTGAAGGATTCTTCAGAAAGCCACACTGGGAGGAAGAGGAAGGGACCTGGCCCCTCGGCAGGGCCCGCCTGGCCCGGCTAGGCCTCCCGGGGCTGTGGTGGGGGGGTGGCTTTAGAGGCAGGATGTTAGCAGCCACTCGGGCCCGATCCAGCTGGGACAGGGCATTCTCTTCTCCCCTTCCCCTGCCCAGTAGCTGCTGGGCCCAGCTCAGGCCAGGGATGGGGCATGGCAGGCTTCCCGGGAAGGGGCCTGGCCGGCCCGGCCCCTGCAGCAAGGAGGGAGCCGGGCCCACTTGTTACCTCTTCTCAGGCTGGAAGGAAAGAGAACTTCCTGGGATTTTTCCTGATTTTTAACCTGTGTTTTCACAGGGGTGTATCCCCATATTTAATTGGTTAATCAAGTTGTCAATATTTAAAGCTAGTCAATGGTTGGTTTTGCCACAGCTTTCTTAGAAAAATCACTTCCGTGCAAAACCAGCACAGTCTGTTAATGAGCTGGGGCAGGGAAATTTTGCTTGGGCTGTTACGGTGTCGGTGGCTTTGGGGGTTTGTAAAAGCTCAGGGCTTTGGTAAGGTTTTTCTTGCCTGGTGTCCCCTTGCAGCAATTTTTCAGTGGCCTGGCGGATTCTTTTAAAAATAAAGTCCAACTTCTGTTGCCTAAAAAACACACTGATATTTGATTTACTCAGTAATTTTTTGTGGTTTAATGTGTCAAACTGTGGGAACTGACAGTGATCAGAACATGGATTCTTAGGTTCCAGGCAGTGCCTTGAAGCCTGTGGGAAAGCCAAGGACAAAACTGTCTGAGTCTGGCCTGGGAAATCATAAGGAGGAACCCAAAACAACCTTGCAGATATCCTCCTTCTGACACCTGGTGTTTTTCCAACTTGTTTACTGGTAGAGATGTTTACAAAAAGGTGGTGCCCTAAAGGACCAATCCTATTCATTGTACCGAAACAAAAGAATCTGTCTTTCAATAAACTTTGCTATAAGCCCTCCGAAGAAATCGGAGTTCTACGTGTTGTTACATGAGGCATCCTGAATCGTAACGATATCAAACTTCAGCCTATTCTGAATTCAAGCGCAGCTCTTGCACTGACTATACTTTAGATAAGGGCTGGTGTATATTTACAATCCCCCTGGTAGCATGGGGAGCCCGAGGAGAACAGCCAGTGGTTCTGTTCTGTCGATCTGCTTTCAATTTCACATTTATATTTGTGTGCTGAGAGGAAACCACATATCAAACACTGTTGCTTGATACAAGTTTGGCAACTGGATTAGAGATGCTCCTTTCCTTTTGCTCTCCCTCTTGCAGACACACCACTGTGCTGAGGAGCTGACTGTCCTTGCTCCTGCCAGAGCAAGCAATACCTGGAGATCTGAATCATCACACTTGTTTCTCCTCAAGGTCTGAGGTTGTATCTGTTCCTTCTCTGACTGCCCTATAGTGGCATTTTTCTTTTCTTTTTGGAGCCTGCTTTAAAATGGCAATGGTTGGGAAGAGACTGGGAAGCTGTGTTCATGTGTTCCTGAGCTTGCAGTGTGGACTCAACAAGAGGGAAAGATTGAAATAGGATTTCTGAGCTGTTGTCCTAGAACTGCTTGTGGCCCAGCAGACTTTGGCAGATGGTTTGTGAAATCCTTCCCTCCCCCAAAAGGCATACACGATGCCGCCCCTGCAAATGAGCAGGCAATCTGTTACTTCTACTTTCGCTCACTTTATTTTAAGTTCAAATCTCAGCTGGGCTTTTTTCCTGAAAAGGTTAGTTGGTGCTTGTCTTGGTTTGAAAGACAGGTGTCTGCTAGGGAGAGGCAGGGCCTCCCTAGCGAGACATTAATTTTTAAGAATTAAAGACTTTAGTTAAACTAGATATTGCTGAGGTAAGATAGACAAACTTCCCTCTACTAACAGTAGCCGGATTTAAGGAACCGATAAATCATGAGGCCTGTTTATGTATTCTGACTAATCAATAGACTCCAAGAATACAATACAATCATAAATCAAACAGCCCAGGAAAAACAGGATTCAGTTGTCACGTAACACTAAAAGGTTAAAAAGTCAAAGCGAGGAAGACCCATTTACTTCATCATTTTGAGACCCCGCCCCATAAAAAGGACCACCGACCCATTTCAAAGAACAAACTACGCATGCTTAATGGCTTTTTGGCTAATTACCATATGAAGCGGAGAATGGGATGTACCTGAGCTATGAATATGTATTTGTGTTTTGGGTATTCAATACTCCTGTACATAAAAAGACCCTGTGATCATCTGTAAATTGCACGTGTGTATTTGGGAGCTATCCCACACCCTGCCCGGCGTCGTAATAAACATACACTTTCTAACTTTAAACTGTTAGAGAGTCTTTGTCCGTCATAGTTGGATATTGGTATTAAATCAATATCCATATTTTAATAAATCACTAGAAATGGAGAATTCAAATCCCCTCCCTCCAAATTATTATAATTTAGAAAATTAATGGGGCTTTCAGGCAAAGGTATGGGGGTAGGAATAACAGTTATTTACTTGTATGTATAACAAGGCAAACAAACAACAACAACTACAGCATTAATAGTAAAAAGAACCAGGAACCTTGGGGGGCTTTGTTTCACAAAGCCTGGGGCAGTATGCTCTCTTGGGAATCCGAGAGCACCAAGTTGGAACGGTGGAAAAATCCCGGGTAGTGGATGAGATCAGAAGCTCCGCCGGTGGTAGCTGGAACGGCAGGGATGTCCCAGCAGGGCAGGAGGTGCAGGGCTACAGCGTAGCAAAAAGCCTCAAAGCAGTGCCAAAGAAGCAGGGCCGGCCCGGCAGGGCAGGGGGAGGCGAGCTCAGAGTTCCAGGGCATACAAGCAGATGATGGTAGATTTCTCAGGACCAAACTTTGGTGGTGGCAGCGAACTCCTCCTGCAGCAAGCAACAGCCTGGCCGTCCTCTCTCCGATGCTGAGAACAAGAGAGCCAGGCTGCCCCCAGCCCTGTCCTTTTTCCTGCCCCAAAACTCACTTTATCACCCCCTCCCGACTTTTGGACACCTCTTTGTTTGGTCAAGCAGCCATAAGCACCCAGTACTGTAAGTAAAAAAGGAACAAACCTAACTCCCAACAGTGCTTGAATAAATAAGTAAAAACTTGGTGGAAAGTTTGAGCAGTGCATCCTTCTATCTATAAAGATTTCATCTGCTGTCCTGTGCCACTGCTAACGCAATCCTGTTTGTGGTTTCATCGCACACAGGAGGGATGGCTGGACTCGGTAATCAATGATTAGACTTGATGATCAACTGTTGAGTTCCATGATTGTAAAGGTCTTTTCCAGCCTTATTGATTTGATGAATCTTGGAGCCTTGGTACCCAGATGCCGTGCGGGGCTGTGAGGATGCAGCTGAGCCGCAGTGCCTGTGCAGGATTTAGGAGCAGAGGGGCTGAGCTCGCTCCAGTGCTGGGTGGGAGATGAAGCATCCCCTCTTTGCCGGGTCCCTTTGCTGTTTAAAGCACACTTTCAGGTGCTGCCGTTGTTCACGCAGTCGTTCAGACCCTCCCCTCCCATTCAGTGCCTCTCTGCATCCTTGGGGAAAAGCCTTGATCCTGGACTTGCTCTTCTCTCAGGGTTTGATAGGTTTTGCCAGCTGAAAGCTGGGCTTTGGAAAGGGATTGGGGGGATTTTCACAGAGCTGGGGAGAATCAAAGGGAGTCATCACAAACGGCAGCTTAAAATACCTGACCTTTTCCCACTTCTCTCATCCACTTTGTGTGTCCATGCAGAGCGTGGGTGCAGTGATGCTGCTTTGAGGCATTGCTTCCTCTATACCCACTGTCCTGGAGCTTTTGTGTATCTTGTGTTTCCCTGGAGGAGGTTTCATGGCAGGTCTTATCTCTGACTTAGGCAGAGGAAAAGCCCACAGACCCCCAAGCATCCTGATGCTCTCCTGCTGGTCTGCCCTTTGCAGGGACAGTGGCACCAGCCAGTATAGAGAGAGCATGGGACATCCAGACCCATTCCACGGTGGGGGGGGAGGTCTCAGATCCTAAATGCCCTTCTCCAGGTCTCCCACTGTCCTGTGATTTCCTCCTATTCCTGTCCGCTTGCACCAGGGGATTACCTGTAAACGTTATGAGAGAGATGAGTGCTAACAGAAAGCCCAAAAGGCAAAGAAAATAGCCCAAAATGTGATCCATTTTCTGAATCCCTCCCTCCCTCTGTTTTTGAAGCCTGCCAAGTGATTTAGGGAGGGCAGTAGGGCTGATACATTCTTATGCAAAACTTGGTTTTGGCAAGGCAGAGAGGAGGCACAGTCAAGGGAGGACAGGAGAGGAAAAACCAGGTAAGATGCTGCAGAAACTGCTCCCCTGGCAGCTGCAGGAGGAACTGCTTTGGCAGAGGAAACTGCAGGTGCAGAAGGACCAGTGGCAGCATCTTTTCCCACTGTGATGTGAACAGAAACTGCAGTGCCCAGCTCCCAGAAGGTTTCTATTTTACTCTGTTGTATGGCAGCCTGAGCAAACAAACTGCTGCTCTTGATAATGAAAGAGGTGACATTAATAATTTATTTGCCCACCCAAATCTAGGATGTAATAGAACAGAATTAATCTCTTCTCTTTACACATCAGATGCTTGTAGCTTTGGGCAGGGGGTGTGCTTATAACCTCTGGTGTGCAGCTTGCTGGGATTGCCTTGATTCAGTGTGGTGTGGAGATAAATGAGGTGCTGCAAGGAATGGGAATTTTATGGGTGTGTGGTTGGTCCCAAGCCTGGATGTGGGTGGTGGGATGAGGCTCAGAGAAAGTGAGGGTGGTGTTAACTGTGATGCTTTCATGGTCCCAGCAATCAGCCAAGCTCCTTTCTCAACCCAGCATGGATGAGTCCTGTAAGAGCAGCACAGCATGAATAAAAAGGAGACTTTCACAGTGGCAGTGGTGTCACAGGGGGACAGATGTCCCTTGGTAGTGTCCCACAGAAGGAAATGGTGGCAAACCCATCCACAGCAGGGGCTGCAGCGGTGGCCACTGCTGGATGAGTCTCAGTGTGGGTTTGCAAGATTTCCATGTTTTACAAAAGGTTTTGTTATAAGTTAGTATAGCTCTAGTTACCCCATAAGGGCCCCTTGTCTTGGAGTTTTCTCTTATCATAAGTTGATAAGTTTCTATGCCTCTCTGGTCTTTGCCCAGAGACTGTTTCCTATTGGTCCTTTCCCCATGATGCTCCCTGCCCATCCTCTCCTTCTTCCCCTGTCCATCATTGAGTCCCTATCTCCAAGGTCCAGAACTTTCGAGGAGATTTGGACAGCAGTTGGCAGATTCCCCCAAGACCCCTCCCCAAATTACCTTGATTTGTTAGTAGTTAGGTAATTCAGTTGGCATTTGGTACTTTGCTTTGTTTTATTGGTTTGTAGTTTGTATCCACCCCTTGAACCTGTCCTGGACAAAACCCCCCTGTAGCCTTTGTCCGAGGTCTCTCCTGAGGCATTGGGCAGGAGGTAAGGGGTTCCCCTGTGACCCCCCAATAAACCTCTGTCCCCCCTGACCCTCTGAGAGTCCCCTCTTTCATTTACACCAGCGAAAGTCCAGGGGCTGCTGAGCCAAGACTCACAAATCGATCCTGTTGTGGCATGTCGGAGCTGCTGGGAGGCCTAGCCGAACACCGGGCTGACCAAAGAGACATGCACACCAACATCTCAGGACTTGAGAGCCTGAATGAGGTGCTTTGGATTCCTTCCCTCACTGCTGCAGCCGGTTCTGAATTATCTGTATGATAATGAGCTAATTTGTGCCATTAGCAGAGCCCTGTTATTCAGGGCCTCCCACGATATGACTGGGCTGTAGCCCCAACGCTTGCTGTATTTTAGGCCCTGGGTTTTTACTTAGTAGTGATGTGTATGGTGCTCATCCCTGGGCATCTGCAGTGCAGTCTGTGCAGATGCTGAGCTACCTCAAGATGCAGAACCAGGGTCTTAGGATTTTCCTTCAGAGGGGAGGTGTTTCCTAAAAGTCTGACTAGAGAGCTAGAGTGCAGAGTCTTGAGATGCTGTGGTGTTCAGGAAGGAAGGAGCAGGGAACATCTCAAGCCCCCTTCTGCCAGCCTAACTTGAGGCAGGAAGATTTGCCTGTCACACCTGCAGCTCAGGGGTTTTGATAGCCACAGGGGCACTTCAATGCCCTGACATTTTGCCTGAAGCTTCCTGCATTCCTTCCCAGGAGGTGGGTATTTATACAAAAGCCAGGTTGTAACCTTAGGACAGAAGTTTGCTTTCAGGTGCTTGCTGAGCTATGAGCAAGATGGGGATGACAGGACAATAGCAGCTCATGTGCAGGTGCCAGTGTGCATCTCAGCTGTTTTCCTGCAGTCCCAACACTTCCTCACACTGTTGTGTTTGTGTTTTCCAGATCAGCTGGTTATGTGGCCATGCTCAGCAGAGGCAGATTCGATCAGCTAATTATCCAGAAGCCCTTTTCATTGACAAGAATGTCCTGAAAGCGACTCACATTGAGCAAGAAGAAACTTTGTTGAGCAGGATGAGGTGAGAATGCTCAGGCTGAGTGTGGTGCCTGCTGGATGGGCTGCAGGAGCAGCCACCATATGGAATGGCCCTGTAGAAGCAGATAGGAAAGCTCCTTATTTCCCTTACCCATAAACATGGCTCTGAGCATCAGAGCTGCTCTGTGGTGGGCTCTGAAGTGCAATGAGGTGTCTACGTGGGTTTTCTTACCTAGTGCACCCAGGTTAATACACCAAATGCCTTGTCTGGGTTTTTTGGGCACTGCTATAGTGTCTGAAATACTTACAGGTGTATAGATAGAAATGGTCACTCTAGCCTGAATTATTATGTGTTACACCGTGTGTAGATAAGGGGAATGCATTTCATGCTTTTCGTGTAGTGTTTTATGGTAGTTCAGAGATGTTAACAGCCTTTTACTGAATATTTTCAAAGGAAGCAGGTGTCTCCTCTGCTAGCACTGCACCCTGTGCTTCCTTCCCTGTGTAAGTAGAAGCTGTAATTAAGTGGGCTCACACTGATGTGTCAGGGAGCAGCACTTCGCCGCTGGATCTGAAAGTACACCCAGAAATACACAGTGCCTTTACTTCTCTCTTGAATAAAAGAAAAATCCCTGTGGAAGAGCAACAAGCAAGCTTGGCAATTTTTGAAACTGGTGATAGACTAAGTTGGGTAGATTTCTCTCTGAAGACTAACAGGGCCCCATTCTTGATACAGTTCCCATGAGATACAGCACCAGGGCTTGCATTCCTCCATTGTCTCAACACATCAGAGGTTACACAGCCCAGACTCTGACAGAGATGTCCTTTGAAGACTCTGAAGGCTAATGAAATCTGCCTAGATTGTTATAAATGAATTTTAGCCAATCGGATAGAAAGAACAAATTTTATTTTTCCATTTTAAAATTTATCTGGGACAGCCACGAAAACAACATTTGAATGTTGGGTGAAACAGACGACCGACAGCAGGACTGCTATCTCGCACTGTTGCACACTTTGCTGGTGTTTGGGCCCGGGTTCTTATACTGTATTTTGTGTCTCCCGGCAGCAGAGGTATTGTGTCTTCAAATTCAAACCCAGTCTTTTCACTCGGTGATGAATCCTGAACAGATTTCTCGGCACTGGACCATGTCTGAAAGGACTTTCTGGGAATCCTCTTTTGGGATGTTGATTCAGGGTCCACCCTTGAGATTAGTATGGATGGGTTGATGGCCCAGGTGCCCAAGATCTGATTAGCTCAAGGAGCCACATCCTGGCAAGCCACCATCCTTTCTGGTGTAAATCAAGGTGTTAAGCTTGTACATTTGCAGTTCACAAAGCATGTCCTAGTATTTGGAAAACGCCTGCTCCATTCCGGGAACCAGGATTAGTTTTACATTTACAGGGTTACAAAAATATAGATTCTATCATCTACTACATTTATTATAGTTCCTATATTTAATTGCATGAATTTATAGTCATATCTATCACATAGATGAATTACATGATGTCACGATCCGCTAATGCAAGCAGGGCTCGTGATGATTCGTTAACTGATCTCAGAGTGCAAAAACAACACAGAGGGGATTTCAGTATTAATCAAAACAAATGCACCTTTATTGAGTGCCCACAGCAAATGCGATAGAAGGATTAGAAAGGAAATAAAGGAGAGAGAGAGAGAGAAAAAGAGGGGGGGTGTGTAATAGTTACCAATGGAGAGACGAAATCCTCGTGGTCTGGCCAATAGATCCATCTTCTTCTGTGGGGAGATCTCAAAGTCTTTGGTTAACTCAGGAGTCTTTTATAGTCTTTACAAGGTCCGCCGGGGGGGGAACGGGACGGTATGTTGAGGGAACAGGTACAGGACAGTGGCAAAGTCCGTTAAGAACAAGTACAGACATGCCAGTTCCGAACAGGACAAACCAGTCCCAGCAGCGAGCAGGACCCATTGTTTCAGCACTGGTTCCCATGAGAAACCGGTCTTGGTCCAGCAAACACACCTGCAGGCAACACTTGGCAAACATTCCACTTCAGTCAGGCCAGCATCCCTGTGTTAAAATTTTAAGGGTCTCAGTCTCAGTCATTGGGGGGCTTCAATCTTCATCCTTGACGGCGGTCATGAGGCAGATGAGGGATCCTCAGACCATCTCTTACACATGGGTTCATACCTGCAGATATGGAGGAGTTCCTCCCTGTCCTGCAGGGAGCTCTGCTCCACAGGAAAGTTTCCTTCTGCCTGTTCTCCCCAGCTCTGCTGGGGTTTGTGGAAGAGGAGCAAGGCAGTGCCTAGGATGTAAGGAACTGAGTGCCATGGGCAATGAGGCTCCTGCTTGGGGTTTGCCATATCTGATGATCCAGGTCTCACCTCATTTTGGCTTTCCAAATTATGTTGATTGGACCTCTGCCCCACTGCAGGAGATGGATGTAGGAGGTGGTTCACGCAGGAGCTGACTGCCTGAAGCATCCCTTGAATTTGTGCAGGGGGCTGTAGGCTGAATTCCCACCCTTTGGAGGGGCTTTGACTCATCAGATAAACCCTTGTTCATTTGCATGGGCAGTGACAGACGGGTCGGTGCATGCGATGCCCGGGCAGGATGTGCTGTGATGGTCAGAGGCAAGACTTGAGTGATCCTCTTCCTCCACGGGCTGCGGCTCTCCCTGCGGGGGCTGTGTCAGCCCCAGCACGGCAGGAACATGCTCCTCGGCAGCGAAAAGGCAGCGCAGAGCACAGGCTTCCTCCTCTTTGTGTCGCCTGCCCCCAGCTGGCTGTCGCGGGCTCTGGCCGGAGAGGGAGCCCCACGGAATCCCAAAGCAAGGAGGGATGGAGGGAGCTGGACACCCCTCTGCACACCAAACTACCTAAGACTGCAGGGCACGGACAACCCCCCGTACAGCACGCGGGGGATGCTCCTGAAAGTTGTCCCTGCTCCAGGTGCTAATTCCTCATCATTCCTCCCAGGGAGCAAGGAGGCTGAGCAATCACCCCTTGCCAAAGGGGGAAATGTGCTGAAACCAAACAAGACGACTGTGAGGCCAAGTCTTACTGCCTCCAGTCCCTGCTATTCATATTATCTTACTTTTGGTGCTATTTACCTAATTAAATCTGCTACTATTCCCTGATGACAGCTGCTGAGTGTCCCTGAGGGATCGGACCTCGGCTGGGGGGATGTTACATCCCACTCCCAGAGCCTCTGGCAATGTCAGAGATCCCATGGTCAGCCTGTATTGTGGCCCTCTGGACCACTGCTGCAGGTGACCAGCTGGAGATCCTTGTTGCTGGGAAGGGAGGGCACAGGGTTGGGATGCAGCCTGATTCACATCCTCCCTGTGTGGTGCAAGCACTGCTCCTGCAGCTCCTCCTGCCTTCCTGCAACAGAGCCATTTTGATGAGTGTAACCTGCCCCTTTGAATGCAGAGTGTGACCCCATGGCCAACCCAGAGCATCCCTTGAAATTGTGTCCTTTTGCTGGTGCAGCATGAAAAATGGCCTTAGCCATGCGTACAGATCTGTGCTGAGAATGTCACCTCTGGTCTACCACCAAAAATGTCACCTGCCCTTGCAGCAATGCTGGATGGCCAATATCAACCAAAGTCCCTGAAGGGCCTTTGCTGCCTTCTGCAAAGCAGAGGGAACACTACAGCCTAAGCCCTTGCTGCTCAGATGTACCCCATGGATGCGTGGCCTGAGCCAGTGGCACCTTTCCTTAGGTGCCGTGAGAGTGCAGAGACTGTCTGACTTTTGACTGGTGCAAAGTTGGGCTGAGGTTCTGCTGCCCCCACATCCCTCCCCATCACCAGCCATTTTGCCCTGGGAAACATGGGTTCAGCCTTTGACTGAATAACAACAAGGAAAAACACAAAAAGCTACTTTGGTTCTGAAATAAAACTGATGCTTCATGGTTTGTTTGCAGTTTGTTTGCACCAAGCTGCTTTAATGTTGTGTTTGTGTGACTACCTTCACTAGTTAAAATGCACCAACCTCATCTTTTCTTCTTTTAACTGAGCACCCTTTTCTTTCCCTTTCTTCCAGGGAACTGATTGCAAAGCTGAAGTCTCACAGCAGGTTTTACAGCAGCTTGCCAGAGTACATCTGCAACCACAGCTCTGCTGTTCAGAAAGACAACCTTTGCTGGAATGGACAAGAAGTCATGGAGAGGTGAATCACATCTCCATTGCCCTCCTTCTCCCCTGTCCTGCTTATCTTTTGTTAACCAGGCACAGGAGCAGTCTGACCAGGACATGACTTGTTCCCTTAAGAACTTTGTGCAGAGCAAGTGTCCAGCTGTGCTGCAGCTCAGATGTCTGCACAGAGAGAAGTGGTTGTGTGCTGCCCTCCACTGAGTTTTCTATGTAGTAAAAACTGCATCCATGATGGGATTTGGTCAGGGTAGGCCAGAGACAGGAGAGCAGCAGCAGCAGCTTGACACTGCTCCCATGGGAGAGTGCACCACAGTCCAGGGATGGCTCCTCTACAGCAGCAGCAAGGGTGTTGCCCCCATGCACTGCACAGGGTGGGGATGTCTCCAGCCAGGCTCCATGCAGTGGTAGCAGGACAGCGTGATTGGCATCCCCTGCCCCACCCAGGGAGGGTCAAGGAAGACTCCCTTGTTGAATTTCTCCTTGCTATGGCTCTCAGATGGAGGTGAGGACCACTGAACTGTGGTGGTGCCACTGCTGCCCTCTGACCACCTTCCCACCACCAAGTCCTGGCTGTCCTCTCTGGATGGAGCCATTCCCACCAAGGTCCAGCTTGTGCTGTGGCTACTTTGCCCTGCCTCACTCACCATTTTGGAGGATATACTGATGGTAATTGAGGTTAACAGAGGCAGGCACGTGCAGGATTCATACCATAAAGAGGAAGGGTTAAAAGACATGGAGATTTTTCTTGCAAAAAATGCCCCTTGGGAATGTTAAATAATGTGGAAATAGAACTTGGAAATGTTTTTTATAATTATACATAAATCTCCTCTAATCACTCTACTTTGCAAAGCATTCTTTGCTATTAAGTAGTTTGCATAAGGGAAGAAATAGAAATAAAATCAGGAAGTGGTGAAATGTTGAGATATTAATTATGACTTCTTGATCAGTAATTTTAGGTGGTAATTAGCCTGTACTTGCAATACTGACCTGAAACACTGAATTGACCAAAATAGCATCAAACTCTATTTTGAAAAAAATTTACTCAACATCTAAGATCACATGCTTAGTAAAATGTACTTACGTTGCCTAAGGAAAAATGTGTCCTCTGTTGGTACTTATTTCTGGAAAATCTTGAGTTTCCATGCCTGAGACATTCAATTGGAAAGAAAAAGATTATTTCAATATTGTCTCACTGATTGTTAATAAAACTTTTAAAGCAGGGCTATAAACACTGCAGCTCTGGAGAGAGGGACCTAGGGTGAGGTCTTGGCTTATAACAGTTCACTGGGGTCATGGCCAGTGGCCCTGGTCTGGGTCCTGCTGATGCCACAGCTGGGTGGAGTGGTAGCAATGGAAGGGTGTTGAGTCCAGACCCTTCTACAAATGTAAGTTCAGAGCTATTTGCAGATTAAACATGACTTCAGGTGATAGATGCCCTTCAGCTTTCTGCTAAGAATACCAGGGGACCGTTGTGGGCACAATATGGCACGCCACGTAGGTGCCATGGCATGCAGGGGGGCAAGGCAGGGAGAGGATAGTCTGTGTGCATGAAGGGGGCACCAAGATTTCAGCCCCTGGCTGTTGAGTTAAGGAATAAATCCTCTACTGTGCTTGAAGAGTGTGTGCCTTTCCACTCCTCTCCTTGCCCCCTCTGATCTGTTGCACAGATGTCGCCACCTCTGCCAGCTCCTATGAAATATTAGTGACAGTCCCCTTGCAGGAAGATATTAGAGATTTTTGCTGTGAGCAGGGAGACCTCAGCTAAATAAAGCTGATCTAAGATAATGGTCAAGGGTGCTCTTCTCCCAGGACTCACTTGCAGAATGTTTCAAATAGAAGCAAATGTAGTTAAAATTATCTCTACGCTGGCTGCTTCATGTGCTTGGACTTTCCAGCTTGGCATCTCTTTCAGGGTGTCTGGGAGGATTCCTGAAAATCAGGAGCATATAAGGTAATAGTGCCCGAGTACCCCAAGCTGCCAGTTCCTTTATTTCAGTGTTTTCCCCAACAGAAAGCCAAGCAGCTGTTCATGGTGTAGCAGCTCTTACTCAAGCTGTTCTGAGAATGTGTGTTATGTACTGGAGAAATTCTGTTCTCCTGCTGGACTTGTGTGTGTCTGTTGGTGATCAGACTCCATCTTGCCACTTTTTGCAAGAAATTTGGTGTGGTTTGAATATCTAGTATTAATTTCAGGATGCTGTCCTGGTGCTTGTCTCACATATGTAGTGGCTGCCAGAAAGAAGGATGGTGGAGACATGGTGGTGTTATAAATGATTAACTAGCCAATTGGATATAAAGAATAAATTTTATTTTTCTATTTTAAATCTATTTGGGACAGCCACAGGGAACAACATTCGAATGTCGGGTGAAACAGCCGACTGACAGCAGGGTTGCTATCTCGCACTGTTCCACAATTTTCTAGTAGTTGAGTCTGGGTTCTTATACTGTATTTTGTGCCTCCCGGCAGCAGAGGTATTGTGTTTTTCAAATTCAAACCCAGTCTTTCACTTGATGATGAACCCTGAACAGATTTCCCGGTGCTGGGCCGAGTCTGAAAGGATTTTCCGGGAATCTTCTTTTGGGATGATGATGTCGTCAAATGCAGGGTCCACCCTCGAAATGGGTATCGATGTGTTGATGGTGGGTTGATGGTCCGGGTGCCCAAGATGTGATTAGCTCAAGGAGCTACATCCTGGCAAGCCACCCTCCTTTCTGGTGTAAATCGAGATGTTAGTTTGTATACAAAGCACGTCCTGGTATTTGGTGAACGCCCATCCCAGTCCGGGAATTAAGGTTACTTTTTATACTCACAGGGTTATAGAAAATATACATTCTATCATCTGCTATAACTTCCTTCTATGTTTTAATTGCACAAATTTATAATTACATCTATTACAATCCTCCACTTTTTTTTTTAATTTATTAAATTCATGCTTATATTTAATTTTATTTTCCCCTTTTCTACCACCAATAAACTTTATTCTAATACCAATCTTCATTGAATTTATTAGAAGTTTCTGGTATTTTTTTCACAATACTTCTGGTATGCGATATTTTCTTTTTTTAATTTTTTTTCAAATTTTTCCAATGCTTTAGTAGCTCGACTTTTCTCCTCCAATTTCATGATCTTGGAAACTTGGCCAGCTTTTCCTCTAGCTAGTTTTGGGTCATTTGGCATAGTTGCTATTTGCATTTTTTGAACGACTGAATGAATCAATCTTATTAAACATGGAATTAAACAAGGTAGGAACATCATTCTTGCCACAGAACATAAAATGAAAAATACAACTTTCTTCCACTAGGCTCTTTGTTAAATAGCTGATACTATTATGAGACTTGGAGAATTGAGTTCTATTTTTGAACTGGTACGTGGGCTACTTTTTTTATCTTGGTTGCCAATCTTTTGATAGTTTTTCCATAGTCATCAATTTTTATGCAACATTTTGATTCATTGAATTTCTTACAGACTCCTCCTTTTTTAGCTAGCAAATAGTTCAAATCCAATTTGTTTTGATATACAAAGACTCTCATTTGGGAGTGTTGTTTGGTTAACAATTTCAGGGCCTTTGAAGTATGATTTGAGACAATTTCTACTACTGCTTGCAGTTTTATCAACTTTTTTTGCTCTATTTTTCTTTTCTTTGTCTTTGCTTTCTGCCTCTTTAGCTCTTAGGTCAGCATTTGTACTTTACTTTTTGGGTTAGCTCTTCTTCATTCTTTGAGAAACAAAAGGTTTTTGCAAACAGATTCTTTTGTCATCATTTTTGAGGAGGTCTAGCACTATGGGTTCATTGTCTATAAAAGATTTTGCTTCATGATTTAGATTCTTTCCCATTTAATACATTTTCCTTCCATAGTACAGATTTCCAATTTATTTTTATCATAACACAGCTTATGGACTTGATAGTATGCTAAAAAAATGGATTTCTTTTTCTCTCCTATCTAGACCGTCTAGTTGTATTGGTCACACACCGAGATCGGTGGTATTTCCCTTATTTCACATTTGTGCAAAAAGTGACTGGAGGAGTTTTTATTTGTGTTTTTGGACAGGCTTTTTTTAGGGTCTACCGTTGGGTTGTGACACACCACCCCTCTTTTTAATTTACAAAATTTGAATTGAGTGCTATTAAAAGAACAACGTTCTTTTGGTTTTCTCTTTTGGCAGTCGAATTGAGCACAGTATTTTACGGTCTTTAAGGTTGCTTGTCTTTTAAATGCCACCTTCAGGCACTGTTCACATTTAGTAAGGGGTTTTTGCCTTTGCAGGTTCTCGGGGTTCAACTCGTCCGCTTGGCATGTGACTTGGCTCAAGACTACTAGGATTATGATTCCCCACAGGAATACCCCTCTGCCTTGCCCTTCGCCCGTGGGGGTGCCACCCACGGCGGGGTAAACCATTTTCTTGGCAGCAGGTGTATATTTCAGGGGCTTTAGTAGTTTGAGCTGCAAACCTTTCTTTGTAAACACCCTACTTGGACAATCTGACCGTATCTGACTAGCAAGGTACCTTTGTGGTCTTTTTGCACTTAATTTTTAGAACCTCTGCCCTGGCATCCAATTTCCTTTTTGTCCTCTTTTTGAGTATTAAATACTAGTTTGGGGAACTGAATACTAGAATTTTGGTGCGGATTGCAAATGTTAGCAGGCTAATTGTCTGTCTTAGCTTCTTTCTCCTTTCTTTTTAACTCATTTTTTTTTTTCTAAAATTTCTTTTTTTACTTGCTATGCTTTTTATAGCACTAGTTGCACAAAAAAAACCCCTCTTTTTCTAAAAATACAAATAAGGTCCACAACAAACACACATTTTGCTCACACAAAGATAACAGAAACAGATTAACACTCCTTTGTTTTAACAAGATAACATATTCTTTAGTACTTCTTTTGAGGTTGTAAATTTTATCAAGGGCTTTTTAGATGTTATGGACTTTCTTACCAAAAAGGCCCCTGACACCCTCAGTCCTCTTGAAACCCCCTTTGACTTTCCATCACTGCAGTCCCCTTTGAAGTGTCCCCTTTCGCAGTAGTAGCTCCCTCTAGGGTTTTGAGCTTCCATTGGGAGGGACGGACTGCCTCTTCTGCTTTGTTTCGTTGTGTCCTAGGAGTGTGGATGGGGAAGCCTGAGCCTGCATGCGTGGTGGCACAGGTACTAGGTATGGGGGAGGGAGATTATCAAGTGGGTCCCACTCCTCCCTCCGAGCCTCCGTTCCCTTTTTAGTTTTTATTGTGAACCACCCAGTCCTAGGTTTTTTCTAGAATCTTGTATACTCTTTCTCCTCATGGTCTTGTGGTTTCTTACTACTCACATATTCACTTAAGGCTTTGCAGGTCCATTTTTTTTTTTTTTTTAAGTGCCGAACACAGGCCAAATCACATGACTCCTTATCTCTTTCCCTCCCAAACTTCCATGCAATAGTGAATCATTTTTTCCTTAGATTTTTCCTTTCTTTTCTGGGCATTCTTCCTAGTTTTTTTAGCATCCACCCCAATGGGCTTTCTAGGGGAATCTTGAGTGCCTTACTCCCTTCCCCTAAAGTGTGCTTCTCTTGTTTTCCTTTGCGGGGTCTGCTCTTTCTCTGCCCCATACTTACCTCTTAAGCTTTTTGTGAATGGTTCTTGTTACTGAAACCTAGGGGTTTTCCCTTAACCCCTTCCCTCAAGTGAGTTAGTGTCTTTTTCCACCGTACTACTTACTCGTTTAGCGAGCTGAGCCGGGGGCCTTTTCGTCTGGTTATAGACTTCCTCTCTTGGATTTTCCGTGGGCTTATACCCAGCCCTAGCTAAAAAGGCTTACCAATTTCTCGAACTCCCAAGGAACGTTACTTTCTCTTTTTAGCTTCTTGTGATCAGTCCCCAAAACCTCCCCAGGTTTTGGCTTGACGAGCAAAATGAGTTTTATCTCGATGCGCTTCCCCGTCAGCCGGCCAAGTCTCTCATGGGAGTTTGGAACCACAACCTTCAGGTCCACACTCGTGGTGTGATAAAATCACGTCTCACTCACTCGCCCAATCACCCCCACTCAACCAGCAATACTTACAGCTCCTTTTCTTGCGTGGGTTCTTCGTGCATGTAGAGTTTTATGAGTGGAAAATTTTCACGGTTCCGAAGACTTCTCCGGGCCTTCTCTGAGTTCTACTTTCTTGGATCCTAAGGCCTTTCCCTTTATTATGTGGCTTCCCTAAATTTGGTCAGGATACAATTGGTACTACGGGGTCTCCCACTCTGTCGGGCCACTGAAAAATCAGTGGGGCGCCTCTCGCACATAGGGGTTCTCGCAGCACTACGATTGAATCCGAGTCACAGCACCAATTTGTTATAAATGATCAACTAGCCAATTGGATATAAAGAATAAATTTTATTTTTCCATTTTAAATCTATCTGGGACAGCCACAGGGAACAACATTCGAATGTTGGGTGAAACAGCCGACTGACAGCAGGGTTGCTATCTCGCACTGTTGCACAATTTGCTGGGGTTTGAGTCCGGGTTCTTATACTGTATTTTGTGCCTCCCGGCAGCAGAGGTATTGTGTTTTTCAAATTCAAACCCAGTCTTTCACTTGATGATGAACCCTGAACAGATTTCCCGGTGCTGGGCCGAGTCTGAAAGGATTTTCCGGGAATCTTCTTTTGGGATGATGATGTCGTCAAATGCAGGGTCCACCCTCGAAATGGGTATCGATGTGTTGATGGTGGGTTGATGGTGGGTTGATGGTCCGGGTGCCCAAGATCTGATTAGCTCAAGGAGCTACATCCTGGCAAGCCACCCTCCTTTCTGGTGTAAATCGAGATGTTAGTTTGTATACAAAGCATGTCCTGGTATTTGGTGAACGCCTGTCCCAGTCCGGGAATCAAGGTTACTTTTTATACTCACAGGGTTATAGAAAATATACATTCTATCATCTGCTATAACTTCCTTCTATGTTTTAATTGCACAAATTTATAATTACATCTATTACAGTGGGATGGTTCCTGTTGGCATGTGTCACGATCCGCTAATGCAAGCAGGGTTTGTGATGGTTCGTTTTAAGGATCTCAGAGTGCAAAAAACAACACAGAGGGGATTTCAGTATTCATCAAAACAAATGCACTTTTATTAGTGCCAACATCAAATGCGATAGAAGGATTTTAAGGGAAACAAAGGACAGCAAGAAAAGAAAAAGAAGGCGTGGGTAATAGCTACCAACAGAGAGACGAAGTCCTCGTGGCCCAGCCAATAGATCCGTCTTCTTCCGTGGGGAGATCTCAAAGTCTTTGGTTAACTTAGGGGTCCTTATAGTCCTTTCCAAAGCGACAGGCAGGTGGCCAAAAGGTGAGGAAATCATCACGGTGTGTTCGTCTTGAGAGAACCGAGAACAGGTCAGCCGTCAGCAAGCACAGTGTTAACGAGAACAGGTACAGCCATCAGCAAGTGCAGTGTTAACGGGAACAGGTACGGCCATCAGCAAGTGCAGTCAATTCACCGTGACTTGCCCATTGTTTCTGCTCAGGTTCTGATGTTCCGATGGAAATGCGTGCCGGGTTTTTCCATTGAACACACCTGCAGGCAACACTTGGCAAACATCCCACCTCAGCCAGGCCAGAACTCCTGTGTTGGGTTTTAGAGTCCTTTTAGGGGTTTCAGTCTCTGTCCTTGATGATGGTCGTGAGGCAGATGAGGGATCTTCGGACCGTCTCTTACAGCATGGAAGGGTACAGGCTCTTTCAAAGGACAAGCAGGGGAGACAAGGATGGGGTGTCTATGTCAGTGACCAGCTGGAGTGCCTGGAGTTCCACCTGGGGATGGATGAGGAGCTGACCAAGAACTTTTGGGTCAGGATTAAAGGGAGGGCAGAGAGGGGTGATGTTATAGTCTAGCTCTGCTTCAGGCCACCCAACCTGGAAGACTGGGTGGATAAGGCCTTTTATAGACAGACACAAGCAGCCTCACATTCACAAGCCCTGGCCGTCATGAGTGACTTCAACCCTGGTCTCTGTTGGAGGGACTACATAGCAGGGCATAAGCAAACCCTGGGTTCCTGGATAAACAAGAAAGCTCCTGCTGAATCTGCTGGTCAGATGAAGACCAGGGCAGAGCAATGGTTGGGTGGATTCTATGCTTCCATGTGTTTCCATGTCTGGTGCTGTGTGGGCAATGGACAAAACTGAACATTGTTTGGTCTGTAAGGTCGGTGTGAGCATCTGTATGAGCATGTTCAGGATTTGATCATGTTCTTGTAGGGATTGTGGCTATTTACCTCTTGCATTTCTAATGTAGTACCTGAGTGTTCATTAAGTTAGAAAAGAGCTGTACTGATTAATCCATTTCCAGACCTCCCTGTCATGACAAAATTTGTTAGTTATTCTAAGCCCTTTTCGTATAACACGTTAAATCAAGCCTGGATTAGCAACTTCACAGCCCTTGCCAGTGCACCCAAGGACTTGATAATACCAACAATATGTATCCTGCTATTTGATGCAAACAGTCCCTTCTGCACCCTGCAATCCTCCTGTGGTTTTTCTGGCTTGGTATTTACTCTGTCCTGTTTATCCCAGTGCTTTGTTACCCACAGGCAATGAGAGTGTCTCTCCTCCCCATGGACTGGATGTGCTCAATGTCTTTCCACTGGGTCTCACTTCCCAATTTGAGCCTTGAAACATCCTCTGCTTCTTCCTTGCTCTTAAGCCCCTCTGCCCTGACTGAAGGTGGCATGCTTGGGGCTCCAGTGCAATGCAGCTGGCTGGAGTATTTTATCCTGCTTTTAATCCCTCATTTTTTTTTAACTGAATCTTACTTTGTGATCATTTGCTTCTCCACGTTGGCCTATCTAATGGCAAGAATTCATCCTCCTTCCCGAGGTTTGATCTGTGGGTTAATAGTTTGATTGTCATCCCTATTGTGGATTTAGGACATGGTGCCTCGAAATGACTGCTTGCAAACAGTGGCAACCACACAAGAAAGGTTGATTTTTCTGTAATGCAGAACAGTGCCTTGTGTCTTTTGCTGTGCTTTTGCGTGGTTGAAGAACATAAGCTGAAGTGGGAAGAAAAAATAAAAGGCAACACATTCCTGTTTTTCACACTTTTCAGAGTGTGCAAAAACACTGTGCTTTTATGGGATGCCACAAAGGTTCATAGCAAAGCCACAAGTGGCACATTTCACCACTTGCAAAGAGCTTGTTGAGGAGTCACGGTGCTTGGGAGTTTGTGGTCGCTGGAGACCAGACCTGCTGGATCTTCCTGTCTCTGTGCATCCCTGTGCACAGCTGCAAAGGCAGCTTTCCTGGGCTCAGTTCCAGGCACTTGCCTGAGACAGGCATGTAGGCAGGGTGGATGTGCAATAGCTTAAACCTGCCTAAGTGAGGGTTTTTGTGATGCCCCTCATTTTCTCTGTCTTCATGCCCCATCCTCTCACCAGACCTCCTGCTGGTGGTCTTAGGTGATGAAATGTTGTCTGGCCTCTTTTATCCTTATCTCCATCCCAAGTAGAGAAAAAACAGAGGTCGATTCTTATCACCGAAGTCCTGACTGAGTAATTAGCTCATTTAAAGCCTTCAGCTTAAGTCAAGTAGGTGTTGAGATATCAAACTCACCTCAGTTTCTATGGGAGTTCAGCATTGGAATCTCAAAGGTGATTCAAACTTTATATATAGTATCAGGGTTTTGCAGCATTTAATACTAAAAGCCTATTAAATCTCGATTCTCAGAGTTTAATAATCTGCTTACATGAGTATATTCTTTTCAAGCTGTTCTAAATAGAATGACAGCAACATCTGCCCACTGCAAAACTTGTAAGCACATTAAGCCTTACTGTTAGTTGCTGCCATTTCCAAATTTCTCAAGACAAACACGTACATTAATCTAAATCACCAGCATAAGTCTTGTTTTCTTTGTACCAATTCAAAATTAATATATTTTTAGCACCTTGCCAGAATCTCTTCTTCAAGCTGGAAGTCTCATATTTCCCTGCTGTTGCCAACATACTGTGGTTTGTTTTAATCATAAAAATCATAAACAATGAAAGCACAATTGGAAGCAAGACAGAAAAATGAGATTCTGTAATTGGAACAAAGGAAATTCCATGCCAGCAATAACCCTTTAGTTCATGGAGGGTTTGGTTATTTCTGGCAGTGCTGCAAAATATCTGATCCAATGGAATCCCCAAAGAGGGGGCTGTATAACTTTCCAAGCCCATAAAACACAGCTTTGTAGCAAGTATAAGCTATAATGAAAGGATAGTAGGCAAACTCAGTGAATTATTGAGTGGCCATGTTTGTTTCCAGAGTATTTCAGAAATGAAGACCATGAATCTTCTTCTATCCTGCTGCTTGGTCTCAGGTTTAGCCAATTTTTCCATAATCTATTTGTCTTGAACTGAAATAAGAATAGAGGGAGACTTCAGGCTGTCTATAAACTCACATTTTTTTGCTATGAATATTACAGTTTTTGCTGCTCCTTCTGAAGTCCCATCTCCCAGAGCCAAGTGATTACCTGAGACCTCACATTTATGACCAAGCCATCATCTGCAGCACACTCACTGGCTGTAGAGCTTTGTGTGAGGCAAATGGGAAGAAGCAGCACTTCTCTTGGCAGGGAACTGACACAGCAGGATCTGAGGGTGCTCTCAGAGGCTTCCAGGTGTTGATATTTGGAAATCCATTAGAAAATGGTTCCTTTTTTGTTAGGTGAGAACACTCCCCACTGAGAGTGTTGGATCCTCCTGGTTGCTTTTGAAGCAGCTTGTTTGGAGCTGCTGGTGGTGTAAATTGACTGCGGCATCATGAGCTCTGCAATGACTGCAAGGACTCTCTGCAAGCAAGCAAACAAAGGCAGGAAGGCACCTGAGAGCCATACACCCCACCTCTCCCCTGCCTCTTGCACTCCCATGAAACAGACACCTGCATATAGTCATGGGATGGTGGGGACATGCACCCCATAAGGAAGAGAACAGCTGGGATGGACCTGCACTCCACATGCAGCCCATGTCTGGGATGGGGTATGACTGACCAGATTCCTCTGGACAATCTGTCTTTAGAGAGGAAACTATCAGGGAAAGAATTGTCACCTCTTCTTGGAGGCTTCTGGGCACATCCAGCAGTTACACCCTGACCGCAGGGCAGGATGAGTGGGTTGGAAAAAGCTTTTCAAGCCTTTTGGCCCCCACTGCTTCCACTGCTGATGTGACACTGAGGTTCTCACTAAACCAGAAATTAGCAGGGTGAGAGAGTAAAATGTTGGCTTCACCACTGCACCCACATTTACTGACCCATGAAAACCAGCTGGAGGTAAGAGCTAGGTTCCTGTGAGGAATGTGGCGGGGGGGGGGTGGAGGCAAAACTTTTATTCTCTTTCTCCCCTTTTTCATCTCTTTTGCCTGCTATGTGGTGAGGACTCAGTGTCACCAGTCAACATGATCTGTAGTAAGTCACATCTTGAAATGTAGAGCAGCTTTGGGGGTCTGGGGGAATGTTGCTCTCTCAAACTCAGTTATTAACTCTTGTGCAATGAAACCTCTGTGTTGTGTTTGTCTCTGTCCTGGTTTAGGGCAAATTTGGGAGGAAACCTCCGAATGGGGTTCCTCAGGAGAGCAAACCCAAACAGCCCCTCCCTCCCCAGCCGGTCCAGGAAAAGAACTTCCTCCGAGAAAAGTGGAAAAAACTATTTATTTAAACAAACAAAATGCCCACAAGCATAAGGAATGAATAATATGAAACAATAAAACCTCTCGTCACTCTGAAGAGAGATGGCAAAACTGAGAGAAGTCCTTGCTGGGAGTTAGCTCAGCTCTCTCAGTCTCTTATCAGTCCCAGTCCCTTCGGCGCTGGAAAATTGCCGAGGTCCAGGCCCGGTGGGCTGCGGGCAGGAGATCCCGGTTCTCCACTGGGTTTTTCAGTCCAGAGCAGATTTAAACAGTCCCAAGAAAAAGGAAAAAAAACAGTCCAGGAAGCTTCTTTGCCTCAGTTAGCTAGACTAACTAAAAGGAAAAAAAAACCCTCTTTCTGGCTGCTGTCCGTGCATCCGACGAACTCACACAGTCCTGAGGAAGAAGAGAAGATGCAGAGGAGTGAACACTGTTTTTCAAAACAAACTGCGCACTTCTTCTTTCCCTGCTTCACTCTCAGAACCTGTCTTAAAGGTACAGAACACAACATACAGCCCACACAGAACAGACAATTGGGGATACAAGCATCATAGTCACCCTAGTACTGTCCCCCACCCACTCTCTCTGGCAAGTATAATTCAGTGTACATAGGTAGTAGAGAGAGAGCCTGTGAGGGATACTGTGCTGTTTAAACTGGAGATGCATTAGAATAAATAATTTGCAACTGGAAGGCAGGCATAAATTAATTGTTATTTGAATGACACTTACTTTCCTTTTTCTAAAAGGTGCAATTCTTTATGTTTGACTTTCAGGATTACTTTCTCTAAATCACATGTCAGGCTATTGTAGTAACTCATCTCAAAACCTAGCAGAGCCAAGTAGGATGAACACACATTTTACACTCATTGCCATGTATTTAAATAACATTTGTCATCTTGTCTTCTTTGCTCTGAAATGAAAGCTTTGAATGAGCTGCATTTAGACTGGAAAGACCAAACATTCACAGGAGACATTTGTGGATGGTGTAGAGGAAAGGAGAGTAAAATCCCTCAATTTGGCATCATACTTGGACATTTATGTCTGGTGGATGAGAAGAAGCAGGAAGGGTCTGCAGTTGTACTATCCCCATGGAAAACTTCAGATTATTGGCGTTTTCATAATGTGGTTGTCTTTAAAGTAATTTTTAATGAGCACTGCTTATCAGCACATTTAACAATGTGACATTTGTGTTTGGAAAATATCACGTCCCCAGCAAGAGCCCATACCCAGGGAGCCCAGGCAAGGAGATGCTGCTGACTGACGTTGAGACTCGTCCAAGAGAAAAGTATTTTGGAATTTGCTTATGAAGTGTGAGCCAGACCATGCTCATGTTGCAACACTGATACTGAAGCATAGAATAAGGACTTTACAATTAGAAATTGTAAAGCAGGTATGTTTTATTTCCAGCTGGGACACACGGGGGGATATCTCCTCCAAACTGTGCTCACCTGGTCAAGACAAGGTCCAGGTTTAAATACACATTGATCCCACAAACCCACCCTCCCCACCCGCCCATTCCTCGCCGTCTCTCGCTTCGTATTCTAATTAGCTGTCACGCCTCCTGGTGGTCATGAGTTGGGGTCTTGGGAGGAAGGCCGACATCTTCCTCAGGTTGATCTTTGCTTCTGGGCAGGTGCAGTGGCGATTTGGCTATTTTTCAGGTCACTTTGCTCTTGCCAAAGATTAGGAGCTTGATTTTTCTGGATTCAAGCCACAAAGTTTTGCTTTATCGATTTTTGACAAATACCTAGGTCCCGCTTTGCTGAATTTCAACATTATACATCTTACCTATATGACTTCTACTTAGTAACTACCTAACAACCAAGCTTAATAGCTAATCTTCTATATATTCTTAGTACAAGCTGTTTCTTTACTTTTACAAAATCACTAAAAGCTGCTTCTAAAATCTTGTATTTTTATATTTATAAACATCCACCATATCAATACCCCTTCCACACAGAGACCCCCGGGGACAGGGGTGGGGGACTTTATCCACTGTGCATATTTGTTGTACCATACTGGTATCAATCACCATGTCAGGGGCATGAGATGTGTTTCATGAAGTGGCACAAGTGTCCTGCAGAAGGGGCTGTTTTATTGGCATAAGCTGAAAATAGCCGAAGATGGCTCAGAGATTTCTCCTTTTCTGTACTGACTGGAGAACATGGGAGGAAGGTGGGTTTTTTTGCCTGCAAGCCCACCAACCCTTCAGCTTGGGGGGGATGCAGAGGAGCCTGCATGGGTACTGTCCTGGGACCCCCAGCTTGTTGGGGGCTGCAAAGGCATCTCTCTGCCATATTAAGGCCTGGATGCTTGGCCTAGGCTGCAGGGAGGGGTGCCAGCTGCCTTTTCCAGCTTCTCTGGCATTTCAGGAATGCAGGTCACTCACTGAAGCTACATTTCAAAGCCTTTAACCCTTTGGTTGGCTGCATCCCACATGCCTGAATGTGGCCACTCCAGGCTGGTGCAGAGTGGCACAGCTGAGGGGAGCTGGTGCCCCCCTTGTACCTGAGCACATCAGGAGATCTCAGCTTGGAGGAAGTGTCTCCCAGAGCATCCAAGTCCCACAGGACCATGTCTCTGGCTGGTAGGATGTAGTGGGTCCCTGTGCATCTCCTTTTTTGCAATACCTGCTCAAAGATGTGCAGCTAGCAGGGCCCATTGCCTTGCTACTTCAAATGACTTGTGTAATGGTGCAAATGGTTCACTTTGGGTTGCGTACCTACCCTTGTATCTGGCCAGGTGGGAAGCACCAGGAGATGATACTCGATTTCTTCACCATCACTGTTTTAGGGAGAAATTCCTCTGCAAATGCTTTCAGGTTTGCTTCCTTCTCTAGTAGACTTTTTTCCCTGAGAAGGCTGATCTGAGGTTCTCACCACTCCAGCAGAATCTTCTGGAGAACAGTTTCAGTCTCTGGACATGGAGTTATAGTATAGTATTGCTGTAGTACTGTGGTCCTCCCTCCTATACTACGTTGTGTAGGTTACATAAATCTTCTCTGGCAGCTGTTGTGTGGATTTCAGAAGGGTTTTCACCCACTCAAACCCAAGCTATTGTGTTTCTTTGTCTAAAACTGTTTAGGAGAGAGACTATTAATTTAGGGATGCACCAAGTGGGCTTGGTTCTGCTCTTGCTAAAACCTGAGTTTCCTGACTAAATCTCTGAGACCACTGGAGAACTTTCAGCAATGTACTTGAGTTCCACCAGTGTTTTAAATTAAATTTACAGTGACACCAAGGATAGGAATTTCTTTGTCATCTAAAAACTCATGCGTGCTGTGGATATTTACATGCAGTCTCCAGATGTGTTTGTTAGGTCAGCACGGTGGCATTCAGTGGCTGTGTGACAAATAAGCAGCAGGTAGCTCACTGCTACCAGTGCTCTATCCCTCTGCAAAAAGTTCTGCCCAAGTTTCAGCAGAGTCGGGCAGGTCTGTGCTTGCGGCAGCAGCCTCTTCCCACGAGATGGTGCTGGGAGCATGCACAGCTGTGCCAGGAGCGCATGGGCTGCTGCAGGCTGGCCCCAGGCTGGCCCCAGGCTGGCCCCCTTCTCCCAGTCGCTCAGCTTTCAACCTACACCTACCCTGCAACTGGACGTGTGAGGGCTTTTCTGAACTGGGAGCGACTGTGTCTCAGGTGTTTTGTACTTCCCAGGATAAGGCAACTATTAAAAAAAAGGTGTTTTGCAAAATGCTGAGTCCTAATGGGAGGCCCCAGGGACAGAGTGCTGTGCTGCTGCTGAAGGCAGGGGGTGGGATGGCTGTGCAGGCAATTGTGAGTCATTCAGGAGCAAGGGGTGGAGCTTCCTTAGTTGCTGAGTGGCCGATTATAAGAGGTCTCTAGGGAGCCTGGTGAACAGGAGCGGGCAAACAGGGGTGTGGCCACGGCAGTTCGCACAGGCAGGGCAAGCAGGCAGGGTTGCTAGTTCTCTTGCTGGTAAGGTGTGCTGTGCATTATTTGAGGTGTTTCTACTGGCTGGTTGGTCTTGGGGTATCTGTTAGTAATGGTTTCAACACGGTCGAAAACTGTGGTTGGTACAAGTGTATGTGACTAAGTGGAGCCCTCCAAAAAGGATGTGTCTGTACAGACCCATTCCTGCCCGGAGTGTTTGAGCTTATCAGTTGTTTCAGGGGATGTTGTGAAGGAGGCGTGCCTGAGGTGTGAGCAAGTGAATGACCTCCTTTCACTGGTGGCCGAAATTAGGGAGGAAGTTGAACTATTAAGGAGTATCAGGGAAAGTGAAAGGGAAATAGACTGGTGGAGTTCAGCCCTTCCATCTTTAAGGGAGGCCCATCTAGACTCAGAGGACTCATACGCCTCCCACTCCCAGGCAATAGAAGGGCACCTGGTAGATGAAGGGGAGTGGAAATGGGTCCCTGCTCAGGGAGGTAATAATAAAAACTCCTCCCGACCCCCATCCCCTAGCCAGGTGCCACTTCAGAATAGGTATGAGGCCATGGATCTAGAGAGCCAGCCAGATGATTTAGATGATTTAGAGGGAAATTATCTGCCCAGTAAGCCTCCCAATTTTGATTCATCCGTAAGATGGATCTCCACCTCTAACATCAAGAAGAAAAGAAGGGTAATCGTAGTAGGTGACTACCTTCTGAAGGGAACAGAGAGCCCCATATGTTGCCTGGACCCATTCCACAGGGAAGTCTGCTGCCTCCCTAGGGCCTGGGTACAAAATATCACTGAATGACTTCCTGGGCTAATTCAGCCCTCTGATTATTACCCACTGCTGATACTCCAGGCTGGCAGTGATGAGATCGAAAGGAAGAGTGTCAAGGCAATTAAAAGGGACTTTAGGGCACTGGGTCAAGTGGTTGATAAGACAGGGACCCAGGTAGTGTTCTGCTCAGTCCCTTTGGTGGCAGAGAAAAATGATGGAAGAAATAGGAGAACTCATATCATTAACAAGTGGCTTAAGGGTTGGTGTCATCGACAAAATTTCGGATTCTTTGATCATGGGGCAACTTTTATGGCATCTGCTCTGTTGGAACCAGATGAGATACATCTCTCTGTTAAAGGTAGAAGGTTCTTAGCTCATGAGCTGGCAGACCTCGTTAAGAGGGCTTTAAACAAGGTTTGAAGGGGAAAGGGGATGCAGCTGGGCTGCCTGGAAGCAGGCCAGAGGGTGGTAGGCCTGAGTTAGGGGTTGTCCTGGTGTAGGGCAAATTTGGGAGGAAACCTCCGAATGGGGTTCTTCTGGAGAGCAAACCCAAACAGCCCCTCCCTCCCCAGCCGGTCCAGGAAAAGAACTTCCTCCGAGAAAAGTGGAAAAAACTATTTATTTAAACAAACAAAATGCCCACAAGCATAAGGAATGAATAATATGAAACAATAAAACCTCTCGTCACTCTGAAGAGAGATGGCAAAACTGAGAGAAGTCCTTGCTGGGAGTTAGCTCAGCTCTCTCAGTCTCTTATCAGTCCCAGTCCCTTCGGCGCTGGAAAATTGCCGAGGTCCAGGCCCGGTGGGCCGCGGGCAGGAGATCCCGGTTCTCCACTGGGTTTTTCAGTCCAGAGCAGATTTAAACAGTCCCAAGAAAAAGGAAAAAAAACAGTCCAGGAAGCTTCTTTGCCTCAGCTAGCTAAACTAACTTAAAGGAAAAAAACCCCTCTCTCTGGCCGCTGTCCATGCATCTGACGAACAACAGAGTCCCGAGGAAGAAGAAGAAAAATGCAGAGAGTGAATAGTGTTTTTCAAAACAAACTGTGCGCTTCTTCCTTCCCTGCTTCACTCTCAGAACCAGTCTTAAAGGTACAGAACACAACATACAGCACACACACAGAACAGACGATTGGGGATCCAAGCATCAAAAAGTCACCCTAGGACATTTCACTCCTTATCCCCATATCATCAACTTATTACCAAAACTAAATTGAATTCTAACTCTACAAACACATACATCATACATGCATATATCAATATAGAAACAATATACAGTTATATACAGACAATGGCAGTGACATTCAACAAAAAGTGATATTTACACATGGTTCTTACCCCACAATCAGATCTCCCTGAGGTACACATCGTGTTGTTCCATCTTTCTGCATTATCCACTATGTACAACCTGGTCCCTGAGCAAAGACAATCCCACAGATGGGTTTGTCTGTACTTGAGGCAGAATTGATCCAAACTGTCTTCCCTAACAAACCTCTTACATGTACTACAGGGACTTTATCTCCCTCTACTGTATGCAGGAGCTCAGACTGGGCAGGGCCTGCTCTGTTGGTGGAACCTCGGCTGTTAACTAATCAGGTAGCCTTTGTCAGATGCTGCTCCCAGTTTTTGAAAGATCCCCCACCCAATGCTTTCAAGGTGGTTTTTAATAGTCCATTGTATCTCTCCACTTTCCCAGCAGCTGGTGCATGGTAGGGGATATGGTACACCCACTCAATACCATGTTCCCTAGCCCAGGTGTTGATAAGGCTATTGTTGAAATGAGTCCCATTGTCTGACTCAATCCTCTCAGGGGTGCCATGCCTCCAAAGAACTTGCTTTTCAAGGCCTAGAATGGTGTTATGGGCCGTAGTGTGAGGCACAGGGTAGGTCTCCAGCCATCCCATGGTGGCTTCTACCATTGTGAGTACATAGTGCTTACCTTGGCGTGTCTGGGGCAGTGTAATATAATCAGTCTGCCAGGCCTCCCCATACTTATATTTGGACTACTGTTCACCATACCATGGGAGTTTCACTTGCTTGGCCTGCTTGATTGCAGCACATGTGTCACAGTCATGGATAACTTGAGAAATACTGTCCATGGTGAGATCCACCCCTCGGTCTCGTGCCCACTTATAGGTGGCATCTCTGCCCTGATGACCTGAGGCATCATGAGCCCATCGAGCTAGGAACAACTCTCCCTTGTGTTGCCAATCAAAGTCTATTTTTGACACCTCTATCTTTGCAGCCTGATCTTCCTGCTTGTTGTTTCAGTGCTCCTCATTAGCCCGACTCTTGGGGACATGGGCATCTACATGGCAGACCTTCACAGGTAGATTCTCTACCCTGGTAGCGATGTCTTTCCACTCTTCAGCAGCCAGAACTGGTTTTCCTCTACGCTGCCATTTAGCCTTTTTCCACTTCTTCAACCATCCCCATAGAGCATTGGCTACCATCCATGAATCAGTGTAGAGGCAGAGCTTTGGCCACTTGTCTCTTTCAGCAATGTCCAGGGCCAATTGAACGGCTTTGAGTTCAGCAAGTTGGCTCGATCCACCTTCTCCTTCAGCAGCTTGTGCGACCTGTCGTGTGGGGCTCCATATGGCTGCTTTCCACTTTTGTTTCATCCCTACAATGTGACAAGAACCATGAGCGAAAAGAGCGTAGCGTGTTTCTTCTGCTGGCGGTTGGTTGTATGGTGGAGCTTCTTCAGCATATGTCACTTGTCCCTGCTCCTCTTCATCTGTGAGACTAAAGTTTTCACCTTCAGGCCAATTTGTAATTATCTCCAAAATCCCAGGGCGATTCAGTTTTCCAATATGGGCACGCTGTGTGATGAGAGCAATCCACTTAGTCCATGTGGCACTGGTGGCATGGTGGGTAGAGGGAATCTCTGCTTTGAACATCCACCCCAGCACCAGTAGTCGGGGTGCCAGCAGGAGTTGTGTTTCAGTGCCTATTACCTCTGAGGCGGCTTGGACTCCTTCATAGGCTGCTAAAATTTCCTTCTCTGTTGGAGTGTAGTTGGCTTCAGACCCTCTGTAGCTTCGACTCCAGAATCCTAGTGGCTGGCCTCGAGTCTCCCCAGGCATCTTCTGCCAAAGGCTCCAGGACAGACCATGGCTCCCGGCTGCAGAGCAGAGCACGTTCTTCACATCTGGTCCTGTCCTGACTGGGCCAAGGGCTACTGCATGAGCAATCTCCTGCTTGATCTGGGCAAAGGCGTGTTGCTGTTCAGGGCCTCAGTGGAAAGTGTTCTTCTTGCAGGTAACTGTAGCATCGCGTGGCTACAGTGATCATCGTGTCCAGGGAGGTACAGGCACTGGCAGAGGAACAGACAAAACAAGTATCTGTTTTGTTAAGCACAAGAGTCCATTTTATTTCCCCCCTCCTCGAGCCGGGAAGGGAGGAGAACGCAAAAGGCGAGAGGGCAAGAGACCCGCAGGGGCAAGGTGGTAGGGTTTTATCAGGTATTCCAGGGGAGGAGTCTAGAGTTTGGGTCAAGGGAGGAGATAAGGAGAGTAAGATCAGATTTCAGCTACTTCAAAATGGGAGGCTTCCACAGGTAACCAGGTAGATAGGACTCACAATCTGGCTGTACTCAGGGATATGCATTCTCCAAAAGCCTATGGCGCCTAGGAAAGCTTGTGTTTCCTTCTTGTTGGTTGGTGGAGACATTGCTGTGATCTTGTTAATGACATCAGTGGGAATCTGACACCGTCCATCTTCCCACTTAATTCCCAGGAACTGGATCTCTCGAGCAGGTCCCTTGACTTTGCTCTTCTTGATAGCAAAACCAGCTTTCAGGAGAATGTGGATGATCTTCTCTCCTTTCTGAAACACTTCAGCTGCAGTGTTCCCCCACACAATGATGTCATCAATGTACTGCAGATGTTCCAGAGCCTCACCCTTTTCTAGTGCAGCCTGGATCAGTCCATGGCAGATGGTAGGACTATGCTTCCACTCCTGGGGCAATCGGTTCCAAGTGTACTGCACACCCCTCCACGTAAAGGCAAACTGAGGCCTGCATTCTGCTGCCAAAAGAAGGGAGAAAAATGCATTGGCAATGTCAATAGTGGTGTACCACTTTGCTACCTTGGACTTCAGCTCGTACTGGAGTTCTAACATGTCTGGCACAGCAGCACTCAATGGTGGAGTCACTTCATTTAAGGCACGATAATCCACAGTCAATCTCCATTCTCCTTCAGATTTGCGCGCAAGCCAGATGGGGCTGTTGAAGGGTGAGTGTGTTTTGCTGACCACCCCTTGGCTCTCCAGCTCACGGATCATCTTGTGGATGGGGATCACAGCATCTCGAGTTGTTCTGTACTGTCAGCGATGCACTGTTGAAGTGGCAATTGGCACTTGTTGCTCTTCCCCCTTCAGAAGTCCTACAGCAGATGGGTTCTCTGATAGTCCAGGCAAGGTGCTCAATTGCTTAACACCCTCTGTCTCTACAGCCGCTATCCCAAACACCCACCTGAATCCCTTTGGGTCTTTGAAATATCCACTTCGAAGGTAGTCTATGCCCAAAATGCATGGGGCCTCTGGGCCAGTCGCAATAGGGTGCCTCTTCCACTCATTTCCAGTCTGACTAACATCAGCTTCCACCAAAGTAAAATCCTGTGATGCCCCTGTCACACCAGCAATAGAAACAGATTCTTACCCCACATGTTTTGATGGGAGTACTGTGTACTGCGCACCAGTGTCAACCAAGGACTCATATTTTTGTGGTTCTAATGTGCCAGGCCAACGAATCCCCACAGTTCAAAATACAGTTTTCCCTAGCCTCTACCTGGCTAGAGGCCGGGCCCCTCTAAGCCTGGTTATCTGTCTTTCCCTGGGTAACTGGAGTGGCTTCTTTTTTGGTAGAACTTCCTCTCTGAGTCTTGCCATCCAACAATTCATGCAGCCATTGTGCCATATCATCAGTACATTTTCTATCCCATCTCCTGATGTCTTCTCCACAATCACGCAGGAGGGACCACAGTTTACCTCGTGGGATGCCCCTTCCCTCTGTATCTGGGGAATGTCTGCATTTGGTGCTAGAACCTCTGACCCGTGCTGCCGAGATTTGGACAATGTCCTCTTTAATCTCCTCCCTGAGTTTCTTGTGGTTCTTCTCTATCTTGTGTTCTAATTTCTGCAGACATGTTTCCAGAGCTGCAATTCTTGCATGTGTGGGACCATGCACGTCATCTGCATATGCTCGGAGCCTCTTCACCATATCAAGCACTGTCTCCTCCGTATCATCCTGCTTCATTATTGCTCAAGCAGAAGAGTATTCTTGTGGCCCAAGTCGTACAAGTTTTCGCCCCATCACAGATGTACATAGTACCAAGTCTGGGTTCCTAGTGTTTAGGTCATCTGAGAAGGCAATCTCTGCCACTGCCATTTCTCTCAACCGTTGAATCCCTTGTTCTATGGTCTTTCACTGGGTTTGCTGCATATAGAGATCATCTGCACACAGATATCTTTGTGCCACACTTCCCAGGACCCGTTCCCAGAGACTGCAAGGGGTAGCCTCCCTCATAATTCCTTGGTCAATAACCAGATCATGTGACAGGGATCCCAAGTGCTTCGCTTCAGTGCCGTCCAGAATTGTAGCCTTGCCTGCAGCATCCCAAAGACAGACTAACCAACTAATTATAGATTCATACGGTCATTGAGTGTGATCCTTTCTTAGGCCGCAAAGGTCCTTCAGGGAAAAGGACTCAATAGTGGCTCCTGATCTTATGCCAGGTGGTTGGGCATTTGATCTTGTGCCAGTAGGTTGGGCTCCTGATCTTGGGCCAGTTGGTTGTGCTCCTGACCTTGTGCTAGTTGGTTGCACTCCTGATGTTGTGTCACTTGGTTGGGCTTCTGATTTTTGTCAGTTTGGTCGGCTTCTGATTGGGTGTCATTTGGTTGGGCTTCTGATTGGGTGTCGTCGGGAGGCATTGAGGGTCCTTCACCTGCATCATCGTCCACTGGTTGATCCGTTTTGTGTGTGTGCTTCTTTGCCAGGGCGACTGCCAGTGTCTTAGACTCACTGTCTGGTGTAGCTGCTGACTTAGGCTCACTGTCTGGTTCAGCTGCTGTCTGAGTGACTGGGATAGCTGCTGATTTATCTCCCTGCCCCCCTGCCTCTATCTGCTGCCTTACAGTATCTAGCAGCGTGCGATAAGCATATGCCAGGGCCCAGCTTATTGCAATAATCCTTTTCTCTTTGGAATCATCCTGGCACTTCTTTTTCAAGTATTTCCCCCCCTCAGCCGGGTTCTGAATTTGTTCACGTGGAAAGTCCCAGGCTATAGGGTCAGAAAATTCCTTCAGGGTTTGGCCCATATCCTCCCATTCTCCACACCACTCAGGATTTTCCACATCTGGGCCTACTTCTGGGTCTACTTCTGGGTCATGGGTCTCATCAGCCCCTCTGGGAATCTCAGACCTCACTCTAGACAAGCTGCAAACCATATAGAGGAAGCTCACCAGATCAAATACCAGGAAGGTGGTCTCTAACATTCAGGGGACACTGAACATTCTGCAAAAGTGATGTAACCTACTCAAAAGAGAAGAGAGAGAGGAAAGACTGAAAAGCTTCATCTCCTATTCCTCCTCTAACAAAGTGGGTGCAATTATTCATAAATCCCTAAAACATGCTGCTGGAACTAGGACGCAGGGTAGGATGAAGAAACCACAAACCAAACATACCTGGCACAAACTCCAGTACTTGTATAAACTTGCTATAAATCATGATCACTGAGCCCAACAAAATAGCAATCCTAATTCGTGCACCTCTAGTGTAAAAGCTATGTGTTAGGGACAACATTGGAGCTAATTCCAGATAAGAAAACAAACCTAGGGACCAGAAAGGTATTAAAACCTCAAAGAACCCTAGGGAACAGAAACACAGCAAGGACTCCATCCCATGAGACATTAGGAATTCAAGGAGTAACGTGGCTACTGACTACTTTATCCCCACACAAAGTACAACCAAAATGCAATCAATAATCAATACAAGTTTTTTCCACTCTCTCAAGCCACGCAGTTGGGTGCCAATAAAAAATGTATTGTCCTGGTGTAGGGCAAATTTGGGAGGAAATGTCCGAATGGGGTTCCTCTGGGGAGCAAACCCAAACAGCCCCTCCCCCCCGAGCTGGTCCGGGAAAAGAACTTCCTCTGAGAAAAGTGGAAAAAACTATTTATTTAAACAAACAAAATGCCCACAAGCATAAGGAATGAATAATATGAAACAATAAAACCTCTTGCCGCTCCAAAGAGAGATGGTAAAACTGAGAGAAGTCCTTGCTGGGAGTTAGCTCAGCTCAGCTCCCTCAGTCTCTTATAAGTCCCATGAAAAAAGGAAAAAAACAGTCCAGGAAGCTTCTTTGACTCAGCTGGTTAAACTAACTTAAAGGAAAAAAAAACCTCTCTCTGGCTGCTGTCCGTGCATCCCATGAACAGACCGTCCCGGGGAAGAAGAAGAAAAATGCAGAGAGTGAATACTGTTTTTGAAAACAAACTGCACACTTCTTCTTTCCCTGCTTCACTCTCAGAACCAGTCTTAAAGGTACAGAACACAACATACAGCACACGCAGAACAGACGATTAGGGATACAGGCATCATAACGTCACCCTAAGACAGGGGTGAAATCAGTAGTCCAGCTGAAGTGCATGTATACCAATGCACGCAGCATGGGTAACAAACAGGAAGAGCTGGAGGTCACGGTGCAACAGCATGGCTATGATGTAGTCACCATCACAGAAATGTGGTGGGATGACTCACATAGCTGGAGCACTGCTCTCGATGGCAACAAGCTCTTCAGAAGAGACAGGAAAGGGAGAAGAGGTGGAGGGGTGGCCCTTAATATTAAGAAGGTTTTTGATGCCATAGGTATGGAAACTAATGAAGATGGAGTTGAATGCCTATGGGTAAGAATTAAGGGGAAAGCCAACAAGGCTGACATCCTACTAGGAGTCTGTTATCATCCACCCAACCAGGAGGAAGAGGTGGACAACTTATTCTATAAGCAGCTGGAGAATGTTTCAGGATCATCAGCCCTTGTTCTTGTAGGTGACTTCAACCTGCCAGACATCTGCTGGGAACTTAATACAGCAGAAAAGAGGCAGTCCAGGAAATTTTTAGAGTGCATGGATGATAACTTTTTGTCGCAGCTGGTAGGTGAGCCCACCAGGGGAGGGACTATGTTGGATCTGTTGTTCACAAATAGAGATGGGCTGGTGGGAGATGTGGCGGTTGGAGGCTGATTGGGGCAGAGTCATTATGAAATTAAAGAGTTCTCGATAATTGGTGAAATCAGGAGGTACACCAATAAGACTCTTACATTGGACTTCCGGAGGGTGGACTTTGGCCTCTTTAGGAGACTTCTTCAGAGAGTTCCTTGGGAAGCAGCCCTTAAAAACAACAGAGTTCAGGAAAGCTGATCTTGAGGGCACAGGAACAGACTATCCCTGTGTGCCGAAAGATGAGTTGACGAGGTAAACGTCCAGCCTGGATGGGCAAGGAGGTTTTGGAGGAACTCAGGAATAAAAAGAGGATGCATCATTTTTGGAAGGAAGGTCAGGTCTCTCAGGAAGTATTTAAGGGGGTTGCTAGAGCATGTAGGAAAAAAATTAGGAAGGCCAAAGCTCAGTTTGAACTTAAAATGGCGACTTCTGTAAAGGATAATAAAAAATGTTTCTACAAATATATTAATGGTAAAAGGAAAGGTAAGGCCAGCCTTTGTTCTCTATTGGATGAGGGAGGGAACTTAGTAACTGCAGATGAGGAGAAGGCAGAAGTGCTTAATGCCTTCTTTGCCTCAGTTTTCAGTGGGAAGACAACTTGTCTTCAGGACAACTGTCCGCCTGGGTTCGTTGATGGTGTCAGGGAACAGAATGGTCCCCCCATTATCCAAGAGGAGGCAGTCAGAGAACTGCTGAGATGCTTGGATACTCATAAATCTATGGGCCCAGATGGGATCCATCCCAGGG
>JANPWX010018644.1:91092-140825 GCA_024734555.1 Trochalopteron elliotii | reverse complement strand
CAACCTCTCTCCCTGATTTTCCCCCGTGCTTTCGTCTCCCTCCGAATCGCCCGCATCTTTGAAAGCGGCGCTTGGCAGTGCCGCGGCGCCGCGGGACACGCCTCTGCCAGCGCTGCACTCTCCCCCCACTCCCCCCACAAAGAGCTGGGGCGGCGCTGCACGCCCAGCCACCACCGTCACCCAGGCAAAGGCGGCTGCTGGCTCCGCCGTGTTCCTTTTTAAAGGAGGGGACGGCAGGACGCTGCCTCCGTTTCGGGTGATGGTTCGGCCGCGGGACTGCGCATGGTCGGACGATGTCCGAGCCAAGGCTGATGCAGTGGGCGTCTGTGGCTTGGCATGGCGCCCTCTGCAGGGCAGGGATGGATTCCCTAGCTCTGCAGGTGCTGCGAGACAGGCTCTCACCCCTGTCCCTGCGAAGTCCATGGGACAGGATTCGGAGGACGATGATGCCTCACTGGACGGTCTGCAAGCTTTCCCTGTGGTTCGGGAAGCTGGCCGCAAGAAACATGCCCATTTGTCCTGTCAGACATTGATTGATCTCCGAGATAGGGTTGGAAAATATGGTCTGGGGTCTCCTGAGATGATGCAAGTGCTACGATTGGTAGACACAGACGTATTACCACCCTATGACATTCGGTGTCTGGCCAAGGTTCTCTTTCAGCTGGTCGAATACGACATATTTGAGTCTAAGTGGTCTCAATTGGCTGAAAGGGCTGCAGCGCAGAATCTGCTGGCTCGTCAAGACGACCATAGGTATGGGGTCGGGTCAGATGTGCTGCTGGGTATAGGTGAGTTTGCTGATGTTAATAAGCAAATCACCTATGAGCCCTTGGTACTGGAGCAGTGCCAAAAGACTGGCATGGCAGCATTGGTACAGACAATGGAGATGTCTGCACCAAAGCAGTCATTTGCCACAATTGTTCAGTGGACAGACAAACCCTTCCTGCGGTTTGCAGAGAGGCTGACAGCTTCAGTTGAGCGACAGGTGGATGATTTCAATTCCAGAATGTTGTTGCTCAAGACGTTGGCATGGAGCAACTGCACTGCAGAGTGCAGGAGGATCATTGAGGCCCTCCCAGGTGATCCCTCACTCTTGCAAATGACTAAGGCCTGTGCACGAATGGGCACCACAGGTTCTAAGGTGGTTGCCATGGCTACTACCCTGCAGCCAACCTGGAAGGGGCAGCAGGGTGGGAAACAGGCAAATGCTCAGGCCGGCAAGAAAAAAGGGACGAAAGTGCAGAAGGGGACCATTCCTTTGTTTCTCTGTGGATGGTGTGGAAGGCCAAATCACATGGCCAATGCTTGTAAGGCAACGCTTCATGTGAATGGCCAGCCTCTATCAGGCTCGGGAAACGGGCAGTGGAGCACGAAGAGAAAGTGCGCTCAGACACGAGTGTCTTCCCAATCCCCAGAGCTGATGGAGGTCTGCTGGGCAAGCTCAGTTCCCACTCCCACCCGCCCCTGTCACTGTCCCTGAAGGGGCCAGAATTGCTCAATTTGTGTTTTTTGAGTCTTCTGTTCACAGGACAAAGAGCCAGTGGCAAGAAGGCGGCTGCTCTGAAGCTACTGGGCTGCCTCAAGTTCACTGGACTGTTGTTCTGGTCAGAGACTGTCCTGAAACGATTTCTGTCCTGTCTGTCCTTGGAGCGGACATTGCAAGTCTCTCCTTTGCTGCTTGGCAACCTGCAATGGACTCTCTTTCAAGACTAATTCGTCACCCTTTGTGACTTGTTTCAGGAGCTGTTGGACCAGGATCATCTGGAACCTTCAACCAGTCCCTGGGACACTCCTGTTTTCTGCATCACAGAGAACTCTGGGAAATGGAGGTTGTTACAAGACCTCCAAAAAGTTAATGCCGTGGTGGAATGCATGGGAATGTTGCAGGCTGATATGCCGTTGCTGCCATGCTTCTCACGGATTGGCCAATCCTCATTGTGAATCTGAAAGATTGTTTTCTTGTGATTCATTTGCATCCTACAAGTATCATTGGCCGATAGAATGATGCATGGTATGCATGGCCCGATTCCTTGCACATTTTGGACTGGGTCATTCTGCCCCGTCAGCTGCAAAAGACGGCAAACATACTTTGTTTGAGCTCATTGCTTGATTGATAATTAAATGCAGGCAACAGTGCTTGCAATGATGGGTGCGGATTTCACAAAATTCATAGTCTTGGTATTACGGGAGAAATTTGACTGGAGCTTTGCAAGCAGTGTTTCTCTGCAAAGTGCTCTGGAAAATGTTTTTAGGGCAGATCACTTGTCATCTGCCCAGCCATGAGCTCTTGCAAGTGGCAAAGTTCTTTAAAAATACCCAGGAGCCAGTGCAAGAACGCACTGTCTTTACAGACGGTTTGGGAAGGACAAGACAGGCCATTGTTGCTTGGAAGGATGGCTTTGAAGGGCAAGTTTTGGAAGGTCATGAGGATGGGGCAGCCCAATTGGTTGAATTAAGGGCTGCTGTCATGGCATTTTCAGAAATTTTCCCAGCAACCCTTCAACTTGATCATGGATTCCGTTTCTGTGGCCGACATTGCTCAGCGGTTGGGTCATTCGGTGTTGAAGGAAGTCAGCAATGCTGCCTTGTTTCATTTACTGGAGACCCTGTGGTGTGCAATTCGGGACAGGGTTCATCCCTATTATGTTCTGCACATTCGAAGCCACACTACCTTGCCTGGATTTGTAGTGGAAGGTAACGCGAGGGCTGACAAGCTGGCTAACCCAGCATGGGTGGCCCCTCAGCCTGATACACTCGCACAGGCCGAGGCATCGCATGGGTTTTTCCACCAGAATGCGCATACACTGCAGAAGCAGTTTCAGTTGACACCAACTGAGGCCCGTGACATTGTCGAGTCCTGTGATGACTGTCACACCGTCGCTGCACCTTTGCCGGCAGGGGTAAACCCCAGGGGCCTTAAGGCCTTGGAACTTTGGCAGACAGACATTACTCAGATTGCCGAGTTCGGCCGGCTCAAGTATGTGCATGTTATGGTGGACACGTTCTCATCTGCCATGTGGGCTTCAGCTCACGCAGGAGCAAAGACCCGAGATGTCATTGCCCACTGGAGGCAGGCCTTTGCCATTCTAGGCATACCCTCTGCTATCAAGACCAACAATGGTCCTGCTTACGCCTCGCAGAAGGCGCAACAGTTCCTGCAGTTGTGGGGCGTTTCTCATAAATTTGGTATCCCTCATTCTCCCACGGGCCAGGCAATTGTATAACGCGCTCATGGTACACTTAAGCGTGTTCTCCAACAACAAAAACGGGGAATGCAGTACTCCACCCGTTACCCTGTTGGTTCCCCCCGGTTCCTATTTACCCCCCTGCACCACTTCCCTTTATCCCTATTGGCCCTTGACCCTCAGATCTGCCCCTTTTGTCTCGTATATAACCCTGTGCCCTCGGCCCAATCCTGGTTCTCGTCCCTGATTCTATTCAAAGTTGTTCTCATCTCTGAACCTCTATTCTGTGTCCCTGGACCCCTTTGCTGTTCCTTGTTCGTGTCCCTGAATAAACAGTATTCGTATATCCAAACGAGAACCCATCCCTTCGCCGTATTGTCAGTGCCATTACAGTCCTGTGCTCCAGGCTTAGAGATGCAAGTCGCTCTTTAGGACTGTGTTACTGCCCACGCACTGTAACAGTAATGTGGTTAACATAGCTGAGCTGCCCCATCTCTCCTGGGAGAGCTCTTCCCAGTGGGGACCTTGGCCACAGTTGCTCTAGCACGAAGCTCTGGGCAGCTGTGAGTTCCTGGGGTTAAGCCCATCTTTGCTTCCCAGCCAGGTGGGCTGTGAGGGTGGCTCTGTTTGGAGTTGCTGGCTTAGCAACTTTTCTGCTAACCTCTGCTTTCCTGCTCCGAGACTGCCAGGGACTGTTTTTACAGCCATTCCCAGTTTAACCCCCGCACCCTCCGATGCAGGCATGCCTCATTAGGTGCTGTCTGGGAGCAAGATTCAGCGAGGGATTCGGGGTCCCCAGGAGCACCCCACAATGTGGGAACTGCCATGGGCAGCGGCCCTACAGCCTGCTCTGCCTTCCCACATGCTCCCTGTGCCGAGTGGTGCCATCTGCCAACAGCCCATAATTGTAGACTCGATAGTTTCTGAGCTTGAGAAGAGCTAGCTCTTCTCAAGGGAAACTTTTCAACAGTTTTCTTTTTCCCAAAACAACCTTGTGTAAACAATGTTCATTTCCCATAACAACAGGTGTTGTTTGCTACTTCTGTTACTTAGCCAATGGGAGAGGTCTCAGTTCTATGGACCAATGGCATATCTTCTTAGCGCAGCACGTTATAAAAGAGCTGAATAAATTGTAAATAAAGCCTTCTGATTTCTACTGCCTTCTGACTGTAGTCAAGCATCTTTATTTTGTGTCCTATTGGGACGCATAATTATTAGAAGGGGAATAGCATAATCAGCTCCCTATTAAATGGGGTAGAGGGCAGGCTTCAACCTGCAGGTGATAATGATATTTTGCCATTCACAGTGAGAAAGTTGCACTGAACAAAAGATGGTTATTATGTACTTGAAACTGCTGACATAAAGTGGTTATGAAATGCTGGCTGCCAGACTAGGTCAAGTTAGGTCTTTGCTGAACAGCTTGGGCTTCTGAGGAGTGGAGGTCTGTGGAGTGGGAGACCCTGGGTAAACACTGCTGTGCTCAACTCAGCTGTTTGCAGCAGCAGTGTCTCTCAGCTGCTCCTCAAAGAAAAATTGGGGTGAGGGGGTGAATACAGTCAGTTTAGTCACGATCTCTTACAGTGCTTCCCCCCTGTCCTGGTTTAGGACAAATTAGGGGAAGGTCTCCAGAAGGAGCCCCCCAGAAAACAAACCTCCACCACCCCTCCCCCCAGCTCTGGGTTTGGGAAGGAATTCCTCGGAGGAAAAGTGGAAAAAACCTATTTCTTGACAAATGGACAAAAAACACTCCCCAACACAAGGGAAAAGAAAATAGCCCCAGATGATACTCAGGCAGTTGCTGTGAAGGGAGGGCGCAGAGCTTCTCTCGCAGGCCCCGGAGATCCCCAGATATTCCCAGGTCATGTCTGGAGCCGGTCCAATGATCTTCGGGGGGGGAAGAAAGAAAAGGGAGGGAAAAAGAAAAAACAAAAACTGAAGCAGCGAAAGCCAGCAAAAGCAAAAGCAAAGCCAGCAGCAAAAGCAAAAGCCAGCAGCAAAAGGGAAGAAAAAAAACAAGAGCCCAAAGAACAAGTAGCCCCGCCGCGGCAAAACAGCCCGCCAAAGGGGGGGGCGGCTGTTTGACATAACAATGTAGAACACAGGGACAAAGCTGCACGATTCGGATAGGAGGCACTGTCAACCCAGGACATTCCACCCCTTATCCCATATCGTGAACATACAATAAAAAAACTTTCATCTCACTTACTCAAACCTTCGACACTTACACATTTCCTTCCATCTTACTTGCTCAGACCTTTGACACTTATACGTTTCCTTCTGTTTCATGTCTGAGTGATCTAACGCACAGACAATGGTAGTAACATTCAGCAAACAATGACATTTACATATGAGTCTCACCCCACATTCAGATGTCCCTGAGGTACACATCGTGTTATTCCATCTTTCTGCATTATCCACCGTGTATAACCTGGTCCTTGAACAAAAACAATCCCACGGATGGGTTTGCCTGCACTCGAGGCAGGGTTGATCCATACTGTCTTTCCCAACAAACCTCTGACATGGGCCACTGGGGCTTTATCTCCATCTACTATATTAAGGAGCTCAGACTGAACAGGACCCGCTCGGTTGGTGGAACCTTGGGTGTTAACTAACCAGGTGGCCTTTGCTAAATGCTGCTCCCAGTTTTTTAAAGACCCCCCACCCAATGCTTTCAGGGTGGTTTTTAACAATCCATTGTACCTCTCTACTTCACCTGCAGCTGGTGCATGGTAGGGGATATGTATTACCAGGGTTGGCCTGAGATAAAAAGGAAGTCGGAGTATAGAGAGAATGCAGATCAAGCCAATATGGTTAACAGCTACGTTCTGCTTTATTTCAGCTAAGATGGCTACTTATATACATTTCTATATAGTTTACAATCACAGCAGCTTTTCATTGGCACACAGCAGAGAGAAGTATGAAAACACACTTTATTTTACTTACTCTTAAGGTGGCTATCACGTGCTCACTAACAATTCTATTCAGTGACCTTCACAACCTTATTATCTTTCCCTGACACCTTAACTACTAATTTCTAACTGGGCCACACTTGGCTAAGAATTTCTAGCTGTGTCACAGGCTTCAAGGCCTCACTCAGGCCCCTGTTAAGGCCTCAGCTCGGGTAGTTCAAGGCCTAGGTAGACATCATGTCCACCTTCCCTGAGGAATTCTACAACATACCACCAGGGTGTGCTAAAAGTAAAGACACAATGATGGTAATTGGAGCAAAAGGGGAACCCTTTAAGGTTCCAGTTATTAAAGACATAGAAATAGAGTCAGAGACTAGGATTTGTTTAGGAAATATGTTGTTAGTTGAAGAAGCTGATTATAATCTATTAGGGAGAGATTTGATGGTAACTCTTGGGATAAATTTGATTGTGCAAGAATCACAGCTAGTGGTAAGTTTGTACAGATTAACTGAAGAGGATGAGAATAAAATTGATCCTAAAGTCTGGCATACCCAAGGGGAAGCTGGAAGGTTGGAAATGGAGCCCATTTTCATTGAAATTGAGAGACCAGAGGATCCAATTAGGATTAAACAATATCCCATTTCCATGGAAGGAAGAAAGGGACTAAAACCTGTGATAGATGAACTAGTGAAAAGGGGAAGTTTGGAGCCTTGTATGTCAAAGCACAACACACCTATCTTGGCAGTATGGAAAATGAATGGAAACTATAGGCTGGTCCAAGATCTAAGGGCTGTGAACGAAAGAACAAAACCACGTTTTCCTGTAGTAGCAAATCCATATACTCTTTTAAACTGAATTTCCCCTGAAGACACCTGGTATAGTGTAATAGACCTAAAGGATGCCTTTTGGACCTGTCCCTTAGCTGAAGAAAGCCAGGATTATTTTGCCTTTCAGTGGGAGGACCCTGAAACAAACAGGAAGCAACAGTTCAGGTGGACTTCTCTACCTCAGGGTTTTGTAGATTCACCCAACCTATTCGGCCAACCCCTTGAACAATTATTAAGTCAATTTGTGCCAGCAGAGGGGACCAAACTTTTACAGTATGTGGACGACCTATTAATAGCTGGTCCAAAGGAGGAAGACCTGAGGGCAAGCACCATAGCATTATTAAACTTCTTAGGAAATAAAGGATTAAAGGTCTCAAAATCAAAGTAACAATTTACTGGGCCTGAGGTTAAGTACTTAGGCCATTGGATCACAAAAGGAAAAAAGAAGTTAGATCCTGAAAGAGTAGCAGGAATCATTGCACTACCCTCTCCACGAACAAAAAGGGAAGTCAGGCAGTTATTGGGACTTTTGGGGTATTGTAGGCAATGGATTGAGGGGTATAGTGAGAAGGTAAAATTTCTATACGAAAAATTAACTATCGATAGACTAAAATGGACAGAGCAGGACGAAGGAGGATTCAAGGAATTAAAAGAAACACTTATAGCCGCTCCAGTGTTAAGCCTCCCTGATGTGAAGAGACAGTTCCAGTTAGTAATCATACCGCCCATGGAGTACTAAAGCAAGATTGGGCAGGAACCAAGAAACCTGTGGGGTATGTGTCAAAACTCCTAGACCCCATAAGCAGAGGGTGGCCCACTTGCCTACAGGCAGTAGTGTCAGTGGCACTATTAGTAGAAGAAGCTAAGAAAGTCACCTTTGGAGCACCACTGGTAGTATATACCCCCCATAATGTAAGGAGCATCTTACAGCAGAAAGCAGACAAGTGGCTCACAGATGCAAGACTCCTGAAGTATGAGGCCATATTGATACACTCACCTGATTTGGAATTAAGGACAACTGCTGCTCAAAACCCAGCACAGTTTCTGTTTGGGGAGGCATTAGAAGAACCTAATCACAGTTGCGCAGAGGTGGTAGAATTGCAGACAAAGATAAGACAGGACTTGGAAGAGGAGGAACTAGAAGGAGGAGAGAAATGGTTTGTGGACTGGTTGGCAAGGGTTATAGAAGGGAAAAAGAAGTCAGGATATGCGATAGTGGATGGGAAGTCAGGTAAGATAGTGAAGTCAGGACCCCTGAGTGCTGGATGGTCAGCACAGGCTTGTGAGTTGTATGCAGTGTTACAGGCACTTAAAAGGCTAAAAGGAAAGAAAGGAATGATTTTTACAGACTCCAAATATGCATTTGGAGTAGTCCACACCTTTGGGAAAATTTGGGAAGAAAGAGGTTTAATCAACACTCGTGGATGAGGGTTGGTTCATGAAGAATTAATAAGACAAATCCTAGAGGCTATTAGGGAACCAGAGGAAATTTCGATAGTACATGTAAAAGGACACCAAGTAGGGATGCAATTTCGAACTCGGGGCAATAATTTGGCAGATAGAGAAGTTAAGAATGCAGCATTATTGATGATAAATACCCCAGATGTCAGAGGGGATAAGACCCAGGAATATCCCTCTCGTCTCTCCCCAAAAGAAATTGAAGGATATGAGAAAATAGGGGGGAAATGGGAAGAAGGTAAATGGAAATTGCTGGATGGGAGAGAACTATTATCTAAAGATTATACAAGAAAAGTCTTAAATAGGCTTCGCCAACAGACTCACTGGGGGGCACAAGCCCTTGCAGAACAATTTCTGAAATTTTTTGGGTGCAAAAGAATTTACGCAGTGTACAAACGGGATGCTGGGTGGGAACCTACTATTTCCACCTGTAACAAATGTAATCAAACAGTATGGATTGGAGGTAGAATGGAATCAACATTTGTGGCGTATTTTCAAGTCAATACAGTATGTTATGATGGCAGCCAATTAGAAATATGCACTATGAGTGGAAGAACATATTGGGTGGGAAAGAACTTAAAATATGACAAACGATTCTCCCTCAGTGGTGAGCCTGTAATGCTTAATTTTCTTAAGGATGATGATGATCGAATTTGCTTGTGATTTGACAAAACTTTTTGTTTCTCAAAAGATGAGGAAGGGGTAGATCCAGAGAGTAGAATGAAACAAATAGCTCAAGAACTAAAAAAACAGGAGTCAGAGGCGAGGAAAAAAGAATGGAGCAAGAAAAATTAAAAACACTAAGTGAACAATATGAACAGTTAGAACAACAGTATAGTGATTGGGGCTTACCCACCTCAAATAAGACCCTTTTTGTAGATCTAATGCAAGAAATTGCTACAGAATTAGGATTATCTAATTGTTGGATCTGTGGAGGGCTTAAATCAGCTGAGAAATGGCCATGGAAGGGTGAGGGTCTAACTCCAGAGCAACTTCTAAAATGGGATAACACTCAAATATCTAAAACATTGCAACGACCCGAAGGGTGGATTTTAGATCAGCGGATAATTGGAATGATTTGTATCAGTAGGGAAGGAAAGGAATATACTGAAGTAGTGGGATATACCCCTTGTATGTCCACTCTAGCAGTAAATTCAAATAATAACACCAAGGCCTGGCAACCAGAACCTCCTGACGGGTATTGGAGTCAAACCAGAGGAGCAGATTGTGAATGAATTGATCAAATTGGGTTATGTTGGCATAAAAGCTCTGGAGCTAACCCTTATCAATCCTTGGAAAGCCTAAAGAATTACTGGAAAGAACCAGAAAACATAAAGGACAAATGGAAAGCCCCTGATGGTATATACTGGATATGTGGGGAAAAAGGCTTACAGCGAGTTACCCCGCAGGTGGAAAGGATACTGTACTCTAGGGATGATTCAAGCCTCCTTCTTTATGCTACCAAGGTCTGAGAGTAATCTGTTGGGAGCACCCCTATATGAGACTCTGAATAGAGAGAAAAGAGAGTTAAAGCAGGAGCTTCATAATGCAGGAGGGAATCAAAAATGGGGAGAAGATGAATGGCCTGCAGAAAGGATAATAGCATATTATGGCCCAGCGACATGGGCTCAGGATGGAAGCTGGGGATATAGGACCCCAATTTACATGCTAAATTGGTTAATAAGACTCCAGGCTGTAGTGGAAATCATGTCAAATCATACCTCTGACACTCTCGAGTTATTGGCTAAACATTCCCAAATGCAAGCATTTGTATATCAAAACCGCATAGCTTTGGACTATTTGCTGGCTGAGGAAGGTGGGGTCTGTGGAAAGTTTAATGAATCTAAATGCTGTATAGAAATTGATGACTATGGGGAAACTATCAGGGGCCTCGCTGCAGAAATTAAGAAAGTAGCACATGTGCCAGTCCAGAAATGGAATTCTATCCTCCAAGCCTCATGGTGGGATCAGTTATTTGGGGAAGGAGCTTGGTGGAAGAAGGTGAGCTTCTTTATATTATGTTCAATAGCAGGACTACTGTTTTTACCCTGCTTAATACCATGCTTCATTCACTTAATACATTCTGTTGTACAAAGTATGCAGATAGCAGCAATGCCCACAGATCCTAAATTAGCTACAGGAAAACTTGGCTCGGTCCCCAAGTTATCTAGGATAATGAAATTAGGAGAAGGGGAGGAAAAAAGTAGAGCTGCAGAAGTTTTGGCTAAGTTTGAAGCACAGGTAAATGAAGAAAGACTCAATTATGAAAAGTATAAAGCACCATTATGGGAAGAATGGGATGATTACAAAGATGAGTTTTAGTAGGAATAGAAAATGAGTAAGAGTTTCCTACTAATATTTTGCTCAATAAAACTATCTGAAGCATTAAACTACCTCATGGTAGGATTAGAACTTTAGGATACAATAGGTACTATTAATAGTATAGAGGAAATTTAGTAGAACTTTAGAAACTAGAGATTAACAAACTAGAATAGTCTATCCTATAAAGGGTGTTAAGTTCATGCATTAATGTAACGGTTAAGTCTTGGGAATATGGGAAATAAAACTGAAATGGGTAATAAACAAACCAAATCATAACTTATTACTAAAGCACGAATTAATGGTTTAATATAAAAGGGGAGGGATATTGTGATATATGTTATAAAATAATTTGTGCTGGAGAATTAAATATTTCATCCTTTGCGAAAACAAAGACAGTAACAGGGGAAGAAAGCTATTTGGACCAGAAAAGGAGGGAATCATCAAGCATGGATAGGCTGTCTCCAGAAATGTGTATTCCAGCAGATTTTCGTTTGACAGCACCTCCGTGATATGCATCTGATATGCAACTAAGATCAGATAATATGCATCCCCAAAGATGTGTATTCCCGAACCAAATTCCAGTAAATATTCATCCCTTCCTGGAAAACTATTGCAGGGTTTTTGCCTGAGATAAAAAGGAAGTTGGAGTATAGAGAGAACGCAGATCAAGCCACTATGGTTAATAGCTACGTTCTACTTTATTCAGCTAAGATGGCTACATTTATACAGTTCCATATAGTTTACAAATCACAGCAGCTCTCTATTGGTATACAGCAGAGAGAAGGACGACATCATACTTTGTTTTACTAACTCTTAAGGTGGCTATCATGTGCCCACTAACAAATCTATTCAGTGACCTTCACAACCCTATTATCTTTTCCCAACACCTTAACTGCTAATTTCTAACTGCGCCACACTTGGCTAAGAATTTCTAGCTGCGTCACAGGCTTCAAGGCCTTACAGGCCTTCATCTGAGGCCCAGGCTAGGTGATTCACTCACAGTCCAAATATTCACTATCTTCAAAAACTCTGCTACAGAAAACCTTTCTTAAGTATTCATCCCTTCCTGGAAAACTTTTCATCAGACCCGAAGCGAGAAAGAAAAATACATGAATATGCTAAAGAAACAAGAGTGACAAAAGAACGGAAAAAACCCCTGTTCAGTCAGAAAACTGTATAAAAACGGGACCCTGCAAAGGCAGAACTTGTGAACCACGGGGGAATCGGAGCTATACAGTCCGATTTGCCATTCACCCAGTGTCGACCCCAGGCTCAGCACTGTTTCATTTGTGGCTTTTCCAAAACTTATATTTTGATTATTTAATAAATTCTCTTTAATTATTAATTTGGCTATGCCCTTTATAACACTAATAACTAAGGTTCGCCCTGACCAGTTGCATACATTAAGGAGCAGAAACCTGTCTGTAAAAATACTTAACCAGCTCCTGTTATGTAGGATACAGGGTAACTGGGACCACAATATGGGATTGCCTGGAGGCTCCTAAATCCCCTCCACCCCATTGAAACCTACAATGGGGGACTGGATGGCTGCAGGATGGCACTAACCCTAAAGCAGAGCTAACAGATTCAGCCCCTAGAGTAAGCCCTGCCCTGAGGGATCCCTCGCTGGACATCTCTCCACAGCAGGATGGGATGCACAGGGGGATACTGCCTCTGCCTGTGCTTGACCTGCAGCTCAGGTGTGCCTGTTCACCTGCTCCTCCCAGTTTTTGGGAGGGTAAAGGCAGGCGTGTGCTGAGAAACTCCTGTTGTTTCTGATCTCTCTGAATTTGCTTCCTGCCCAGCTCCTGCCTGCCCTGCAAGCCCAGCACTCCGACACACCATGTGGTCTTAATGGGTTTCCCAGGCCACAGCTCCAGCACAGGCACCACTCTTTGTTAGTGTCCTGGGTTTCAGTGTAGGATGTGCCCAAAGTATGTATTCTATCACCATCCTCATGAGCTGTTGAAACCAGATGGGGCAGTGTTTCCCTTGCCTCCTCCCTCTGGACTACCTTGCCCCATCAATGCCTTGCTGAATGACTCATAGGTAACTCCCTCCGGGAGCTATCTCTGTTTAATGGGCCATCAAGGACCCACTGCATGACTCATAGAATGATATCAGCCCATTGTGAGATGCTCCGCCCAGGGGGAGGAGCCAAGCATTCCCACCTGGATATAAGATGGGATTTGGGACAGCACAGGGAGCCCTTACTCACTGGGTTCCCAGAGGACAAGAGCTACCAGACCTTTCTATGGGATCACTGCTTCAACAAGACCACTTCATCTGGACTGCTGCCACCACCCTAACAGGGTGTCAGGTTGTATTCTGACTCTGTCAGGGGTCTTTTGTACTATTGGATTTTATTTTATTTTATTTTATTTTATTTTATTTTATTTTATTTTATTTTATTTTATTTTATTTTATTTTATTTTATTTTACCTGCTTTCTATTAAATTGTATTTTGTAGCAGAGTTTTTGAAGATAGTGAATATTTGGACTGTGAGTGAATCACCTAGCCTGGGCCTCAGATGAAGGCCTGTAAGGCCTTGAAGCCTGTGACGCAGCTAGAAATTCTTAGCCAAGTGTGGCGCAGTTAGAAATTAGCAGTTAAGGTGTCGGGAAAAGATACTAGGGTTGTGAAGGTCACTGAATGGATTTGTTAGTGGGCACGTGATAGCCACCTTAAGAGTTAGTAAAACAAAGTATGATGTCGTCCTTCTCTCTGCTGTACACCAATAGAGAGCTGCTGTGATTTGTAAACTATATGGAACTGTATAAATGTAGCCATCTTAGCTGAATAAAGTAGAACGTAGCTATTAACCATAGTGGCTTGATCTGCGTTCTCTCTATACTCCAACTTCCTTTTTATCTCAGGCCAACCCTGCTATAGTATTTCTGACTTGGAGTCACTCACTGGTTTTGCTTTCAAGCAGCTACAGTCACCTGCAGGGGCTGGCAATTCCCCTTTGCCTTCCAGCTCTCCACAGCACAGGTATCATATTTTTTTAATGCACGTCACCTATTTTATCCAGGCGTTTATCGCAAAAGAAACAGTGACAGCAGATGTTTGTGGGTTGGCAGGCTACTCCTCTAAATCCATTGTGAGTGCCCTGGGTAAATGGCTTGTCCAGTTTCCGAGAGGACACGAAGTCATCCAGGCAGATGGAAAGATGGGGAGGCATCCACAGCAAGCCTGAATGGAGCAAAACGGGAATCAGGAGGCAGAGAGGGTTTTGTTTCTTTACTAGAGCATTGCAGGAGAGTGACCAAGGCCGTGTCATGTGTGGATTTATTCCAGTGGAGGATACAAGCTCAGTAAATGCTGCAGTGAGGGTGGTTTCTGGAGCATCTTGGAGCACCCCTGCATGTTGGGGTGCCTGCCCATTGATCTGCTTCCCATGGGTCTGCTGGGGATGCCTCTTGCAGCTGGAGAAGCTGGGAGGATGGAGCTGGAGGATGTCTCACCCAGGAATGGGTCACACAGCAGCCCAGCAGCCAGCAGCACACAAGGAAGCAACAAGGATGATGTGAGAAGCTCCTGTTACTTCTTGGCACATGGATGTCTCATCGGGGTGTCCAGTTTGTTATTAGGAAAAATGACTGCTAATGTCACAGACTCTTGAGGAGTCCTTAGAAATAGGGATTGAGCAGATGTCCTAAAGGGTGGCTGTGGGATGGGACTGCCCCTTATCCTCCTAGCTCCCTGGTGTGTCAGCTTTCCATGCCTTGCCATAAAGAGTGATTCCGAGCCAAACCTCAAATGGCTGCCTTCTCAGGGGGGCTTGCTGGGACATGTCCAGAGGAATTAGAAGTATCCTGGGGGGAGGATTCTGCCACTTCAGGGTGTCTCAGGGCACTCAGAGGTGCTTTTCTCAGCTCTCCCATCAGTGTTCCTGAAACCTCATCACAACCCTGGCTCAGTTTTAGCCATTAGTGAATGGAAGCTTGTGCTTGGCTCTCAGGGACCAGAAGGTTTCAGTGCTTAATTAATTTCTTCAAAGTGGAAGGTGTAATTAATGCCTGTGGTGTGCTTTGAGACCTTTGTGTCTCTTGGGCAGTGTGAAATCTGGTTTGGTCTATGAAAATCATCACTGGCCAGCACCACACGCCAGGCACGGCCATCTCAGTGTGGCCACTCATCCTGTCACCATGTTTGGGGGTTTTTTGGTCTCCTGGTACTGCCTTGTGGAGGGCCATGGGCAGATGTAGCCCAAAACATCTTATTTCCCCTCCATGCTGACAGTCCCCAGTCAGTGCAAATTGTCCTGGGGACAGGGAACCAAATGGAGAAAAAAAGTCCCCTCACTCCTTAAAAAGGGGGCATCTCTGTCTCCTTCCCTGCTATGCCCACACAGACTTTTGTGATTTGTTCCTGAATTCCCTTTGTTTTTCAGCAATTTCTTCAAACAAAGAGGGAAAATTGTCATTAGTTGCTTCGTGCTGGCTTTAGAGTAAACCATATTTCAAAGTGTAGGCAAACTGGGTTAAAAATTGATATATTTTGGCAGCTTAGGAGAGCTAGGCAAATTTCCTTCCTGATATCTATAAAGCTTTTTTTTTGTGGGTGTTAAGCATGAACATAAAGGAGAGTGCAACAGATTGCAGGTATGTGGAGTTCCAGCACAATTAACTGCCATTATTTAAAGAAGATGCTTTTAACCAAGTCTTTAAAATTCCCTCCTCATTTATCAGTTTTCAGGTGTATAACTGCACAGAACTGCTCCCTGGCCCACCCCCTCATGACACCATTGCTCATGCTCTGGGTGATCCACAGTCATTTTACATCACCAAGCATTAACAGAAATAAATTAACACTTTAAAAGCGTAAATGTTGTATTTCATAGGAGTCAGGCAGAATATTTGGAAGGGAAAGAAATATAAATGGAATGAAATTCTTAAGCAAGATTATTGATATGACAGGACTAAAGAGCTTGGGATTCTGTGAAAAGTGCCTCTTTTCATCCCTCTAATAAGTCCATTACTTGCACTCAGGAATATTTTAAGGTCCTTTTCATGCTGAATCTGGAGTTGAGCATGCTTTGCATTTCAAGCTTTGTCTATGAATCAGTAGAAGCCAAAGTTATTTCTGCTTTAAAATAACAGGAGCAGGGAACAGCTAATCTCTTTTCATTCTGAGTCCTTACATTATTATACTGGACAGAGTTTGTGTTGGCTACAAAACAGGACATTCACAAAATCTATGAGAAGGAATTTAGTCTAAGAATGAAGCCTAGATTGCAGTATGCATAAAGACTCATTTTCTGAAGGCTATTAAGAAATTCCAAAACTGAGCTATTTTGAACAGTGACATTAAATTAGCCTTGCTAATTCCAGTAATTCAAGCCGATAGTGGAGTTTACAAATCTACTAGATGAGGCCTTCCCATAATTACAATCTCAATGTGCTTTTCAGATAAGATGAGTTGGCACCAAAAAAAAGATAAATAAATAAAAGGGGGCAAAATGGTCTTTCTGTTCTGGCTTTTGAGATGAATATCTCTAAAGAACAGTTTAGTGGCTGTATTGCGCCAATAAGACATCCCCTGTCCTGGACTGGTAAGTTCATTTTGCCTCTAATGTGCAAGTGAAATGCAGAGGAGAGACTGAATTTTTTGCTGCTTTGTTTTTCCTGTTGTCTCTTTACAAAGGAGAATTCATGCTGCTGGTGCTTGTAGTTCAGTTTTTAGTTGTTTATTTACAGGTGGTAATTCTTCCTGGGTGTTTTAGTTTTAAGTTAAAAACTGGGCGGAAACACCAAATCATGTAGTGGTTTCACATTTACCTCTGTTTCTGTTTGGCCAAATTTAGTGTAGTGGTTTGAATGTCTACTTTCTTTTCCCTCTGGGAGATAGGATTGGGAGGAAAAGGCAAAATAGACTTAAGGTAAACAGATTTTATTAACACACACACTAAAAGAAGGAAAAAAAAGAAACCCTCAAAACACTCTTCTTTCCTCCTACAAGTGTTCACTTTCTCACAACATAGAGAGACAAAACCTGTGATTTTCAGTCAGTTTCACCATTTGAAAATAGTCTTTCATCAATTCTTTAGGAGAGGAGTCTCTCAGAGTCATGGATCCCACTGACAACCTAGAACAGTTCTTTTGTGGGTTTTAATTGCCACAAAAACAGCTGCCCGGTAAAACCTGCTTCTGTGACCCCTCCCATTAGCAGTTTCCCAAGCTGCTTATGGGTCATGAGTCTTAGACTCTTGCATATTGGGATGACACCTTTTAAAGATGAATACTTCAAAGGCAAAGGATTCTTCATCTCAAGGAACAGAGATATCTCTTCACTTCTTCACTGGCGCAGAGGACTTCTCTCTCTCTCTGTTCAAGCATCTCATAAGATCAATATCACTTAGTCCATCACAAACACCTTTGCTCAGACAGATCCACACACAAATTTGAACATCATCTCCTCAAATGTATATCTTTCCCATGATTTGAAGGGATACTCTACATATAGAGGCTGCCCACCTCTCAGTGACAATCGGGGTGGGCTCAGCCCAACCGGGCCCATAGCTGTTATCAGGGGCCCAGCAGAGATCACTCCCGGCTCGGCCGGCTCCAAGGGTAGGCTTTAAAATTAACTGATGTTAAGTTACAGCCTCCCCCTCTTCCACCAGAAGCTGATGGAGCCCAGCCAGGCCTCGGGCCAGCTTCCCTGCCTAACAGGGGGAGCTGCAGGGCTCGGCTGGCCTGGGTCGCTCCTCCGAGCGGCTACTAAGGCCGGTTGTTACCTGCTCTTCCGGCTGGAAGGAAAAAAACTCAGACAAAGTCTCAGCTTTATATGGGTATTACCAAAAGTCGCATTCAGCTTTCTCAACGGTCAAACCATATGCCAGTAGCTAAGAATTGGCTTCTGATAGGTCCCTGTCCTTTCCAAAACAATTCCAAGGTCCTCCCAGGGCAATATTCTATATTTCTCTTTAGCTAAAAACCAAACTGTGTTAACCCATAACACTAGGAAAAGAGTGTGACTGGTTACCCTCTTTTGTGGGCAGAACCCCCCCCCAACCTTTGGTGGATAAATCCAAGTTAGAGCAGGTGGAACAATGATACAAATGTGCAACCCTTATTATTCCTCTGTACAAAGATGTTGATTTGCAGATGCCCAAACAGCTAAACATTCCCAATGTGATGGAAAGGTTTTGAGAATATGTTTTCAAAGCCATAAGGCACAAAAACATGAAACAAATAAAATTGAGTGCATTATTTAAAAGGATGTTAATTTTATTAGAACCAAGCTGAGGTAATATAAGGGTGAACCTAAGTATTCACATCAGCACTTAACTCAGGCTGCAATGTTCATAAAATGTCCTTTTGATCAAGCTGTGAGTGTTTTGATCCTTATTCTATGAGCATCATTCAAAGTGACCTAACTGTAGCTCCAAACAGGCATCTGCAGTTGCAGAAGTCCTTGAGCAATGACAGGTCAGGAACTTGAATGTGTGCTCTGCCGGGAATGCTAATATTGCAATCCCTTGTTGTTGTTGTTGTTGTTCCAAATAAGAAGGAAAGGACAAAAACTCTGACAAAATAAAAATTCCAACAGAAAATTGTCCTACCACCATTGACTGTGGATCCTTGAGTCAAAATATTAAACAAAATTATGATTTTAATCTATCAGAATAATAATGGCATGGCTAAATAATTTTATATCATCCCCACATGGGTGTTTGACCTTTCTCTTCTTGGTAGCATTGTCACCACTGGCACATTGGTGATTTTTAGAAGACCACTCTGATTTAAGAGGATGTTTTTCTGTGGGGCACCCACAGGATTGAGTGTAAGTCCTGCATCTCACAAAACCATGGCAGCACATTGCACAACCACATGGTGCCTGTTTGGAGTAGGGATGGACCAAAACTCTTGCAGAAGCCTGGCAGTCGTCCCCTCCTCTCCCTGTTGCAGGCAGGTTTCCTACCACTGATGCACGTTGTCCACAGGCTCGGGTATATGCAGCAGATTCTGCCCCAAAATTCTGCTTATGGCAAAGTCAGGTAGAAACAGCTCTGCTGTTTTTAGGGGCTGGAGGGAGCTGCTTTTGCTCCCCAAGGCTGGGATGATGGCTGGGAAGGAGTGAGGTGGGGTGGGGGCCACAAGCAAGACTTTTTTCTGAGGCAGTGAAGAGATGGGGGAGGCAGAAATACAATTCTTGATTTCCAGGAAACTCTTATCTCTAATCTCTGTAATCCATTTTAGAGAGGATTTTGAAGGGATTTACAAACTGGATTACACAGCCTTTTTATTTTGATTTTCCACTGTGATTGTGACATTCCTAAGAGAGAGCCATGATTGCTTCAGATAGGATGGAGAAGGAGGCATTTGTGGGCTTGGACCTTGGAGCCCTATTGAGTTGTCACCTCCATGTTTCACTGCTTGCTGGGTCAATGGAGGCATCCCCAGAACAACTTGGATTCTCCCACATGAGCAGTGTGTCCTTGTCCCTGGCGCCTTCTTGTGGCTGTACAAGCTGACACAGGGAGATGCCAGGCAGAAGCTCAGGGCCAATCCCCTCCATCCCTTGCTCCCTCCTTCTGGAGTGGGAGCAGTCTAGGTGGTCTCCTCGATCTCCAACATGGTCCCAAGCATGACAGGGAGGCCCTGGGCCCCCAGGAAAGTGTGTGATAGCAGAGGTCCAGCACAGCCCGAGCACTGCAACCATAGTGTCCTGGTGCTCAGCAGGGATGACACTGGGATTCTCATTGGAACTGCCACCACCATTCAGATCCAGCTTTCAGCACCATCATTCCACCGGTGCTTTAGGATCAGGGTTTGCTCTTGGCCTGGGAGGGAGGCAGGGAGCAGAAATCAGCCAGGGTTTGTGTCAGATGTTACAGGCACCCAGTGAGCAGCTGGGTTTAATTTGGGTCTTTCTCCACAGCCATGCAGTGCAAAGCCAGGTCTTGGTTTCAGACTACAGAGGCTGTTCCTGGGGCTGCTTCCAGTGCAGGGAACATGTCCTGAAGCTGTTAAAACATTCCAGCCTATGAATCCAAACCTTCTTCTATATAAAGTGGAAAAGTTAGGTATGGTGATGTTTCCCAGGACCTTCTGCATTACCCCATTTTTATAGGCTGAAGTCACTTTAATGTTGTTTTAATGCAGGTCAAGGGGTTTTTTTTTATTTGTTATTTATGCAGGTTAACACAATGAAAAAAGCCAGGCAATGCTGTTGCCAATTGGCTCCCTTCCCTTGGCAGCTCTCTCACCTCAGCTCTTGCTCTATGCAAACATTTCCCTGGCATGGATGGGGGGAGCTTGCTGTCCATCCATGCCGATGATCCTGGGCAGTGTCAGAGCACAAAACCTCAGGAAGTTTCTCCAGGAGCAGAGGCAGGCTGAGCAGAGGAGCATGGAGTATTACCATGCCTGAGCCTACCTGCCAGCTTTACTGTGGGCTGAGCAGGTATGTCCATGCACAACCCAAACTCTTAGGTTTTGACCTGAAATCTCACTTGAGATATTTCCCTTGGCATCATGAGTTGTAGCCTGATGGATGTCCAGGGATTTTTCACTGAGTGTAGACATTGCACAAAGTCCTTGTCCCTTCTGATTGAAGAGGCACATTCCGGGTTGCCTACTTGAAGCAGGAATGCCACAAACCCCTGGTCTCTGTGGCCTGGGCACTTTCAGGTCTGGTTTCCACACACAAAGGAAGGTGTCAGGTGTTCCTGGGTGCCATAACACCACCATGAGCTTTCTAATCAAGCATTGAGAAATATCCTTCTGCCTTGAGGGCTGCTTTTAGTGGCTAACATCTGGAAGGCAGCAACCATTGCATTTTCCTTAGGACTGCATTTTGTCAGGTCCTGCTAATAGCTGAATGTCACAGAATGTCCTTAGCTTAGAGAGTTGAAGGCTAGCATATAGCAAGAAAGAACTTCCTCTCCTGGTCATATCCAAAAGCTTTTGGGGAAGAAAACATGAAGGAGAAAATTTCACTTAAATGGGAGTATGTTGTTTTCAGTCATTAGAGGGAATATGAAGCATTTAATTTTGCTCTGCTATCATTGGGAACCTTACTTCCCAAAATCAAGACTGTACAGAGATGTCTCAGGTGACAGCAGAGTGATCAGAAGGGATCTCTGTGATTTAGATCTTGAAGGTCTCCAAGCAGGAAGAAGATGACTCCACATCTGGGTGGGCTGAGGTACTGGGGGATCTGCAGGACCATTGCTTGACCCAGTCCTGTATTGCTGCTACTTAAATAATTTCACTTCTATTTATACCCTTCTGTTTCTAGCTATTCCTCTTTTTATTTGTTGACTCCTGTCTTTGTAGATGTTTTTGGCTGTACATGTTTAGCTCCCCGTTTTTCAATGCTATTCTTCTAAGCTCCTTTAGGTAGCAGCTGTTCTTCTGGACTGTACATCTGGATATCAGACCAGGGTAATGCTGCTTCATCAGCAAAGTACAAGGACTCTGGCACTTTCAATTAATAATGCTAATGAGATTTGTTAATTTTTAATAGATCACATGAGTGCATTTTACTAAACAGGTTTTTGTGGCTCTGTTCCACGAGTGCAGTTCAGAAACTCTTTCACGCTCTGCCAAGGGGAAAACGAGCAATTGCAGATGCCAGATTCTCTTCAGGGTAGATCTAGAATGTGTCCGGTGCAGGGACAACCCGAGGAACGAGGCAGACGCAGCAGGCAGCAGGTCAAGGGAAAGCTTCTCTTCCTCTTTATTATCTGACTCCATTACTTATATACATTTGTACAAAGGTCAAGAGATTGGCTACACAGGTTGCCACCTCTTCGACCTGAATGGTGAACATCACCGTCCATCACATTTCTCCTCCCAGAGAAGAAAAATGTAAACAATGGATAAATGCTAAAAATATACATTGTTTTCTTGAAGCTGCATGAGAACAGCATTGCAAGATTTCAAACACTTGCAAGCAAGAAAACTGTGAGGGCAACACTAGAACAAACCAAGGAGCAAAGAAGAATGTAAAGAGTATGTTTTTAAAGTAAACATAGGCCCAGGTCCTAAATTATGGCCCTTCCTTGCCACCAGCCTCTGCCCAATGTGGGGGGAAGGAGCAATTGCTGGAATTGGGGTCATGGTGCAGGCCCTCTGCCTGTACACTGTGTTGGGTTTTGAGGGTGTTTTGTCCCTTCACCCCATCAAAAGCTTGCAAATGTGTGTGGAGAGACTTTTGTGGTAGTACTGGAGGTTGGGGAGCCAGGGTGTGCATACTGGCTGCCTCTCAGAGCTCATTGCCTTGTGTACCCTGAACAGCACCTGGTTACACCCCTGGTGTGGGACTGAGATGGACCTTCCTCACATCTGGATCCCCCCAAATCAATTTACTGCTGCCTTCCAGAGAGCACCAATCCTAGGGGAACTTCTTTCCCTGCCGGTCCTGGGTTTGTGGTGGTACCTGTGGTCTCTGGGTTGCTGGTGAACACGTGCTGCAGGCCACAGGCCATCGGTGGCACACCAGCAGCCGAGAGGTGGCAAACAGGCAAGCGGGGGAAAAGTCTTGGTTTGCAAATCAGCAATCCCAAACCTGATTCCTTTGGGTTTCTGCCCAGGAAGTTGGTTTTACCCCTTGCTGCTGAGCCATGCCAGGGTCTCTTGGCCATGTTGCCGACGGTGACAGGGTGATGTTGAGTTGGATTTTTTCTTCTTTATTTTTCCAAATCCGTATTGCCAAGAGCTGCACCTCCTAAATTGCTGTGGAGGAGGTAGAAAAGCAGAGGCACAAGACCATGCACATGCTGCACATCCATCTCAGTGATCTGTGCCAAGAAAAGCACCACGGCCAGCCCTGGCTCAGCACTTTAATTACACACCGGTATGGCTGCACCTATGGCTGGGCTGTTTCAGCTCATTGTGCAAGAAGACAACTGGCAAACCTGTTGGTACTCCAGGATTTTAATTGTAATAAGCCAGAGGGCAAAACCTCCCTGATGCATGAAACCATGCTTGGCTAGGTGTTTGGAAAAGTTTAAGGTGCTTTGGAGAAGCAGAATGTTGGGAATCTTGGCTGTGTCTGTTGGTGCCATGTAACCCAATGGATGGTTTCAGGTGTTGTCTTTGGGGAGGCAGAGGTGTGTTTGTAATAGGAGCTGTTTGCATGAGAAAACCAGGTAACTGCAGGCTGAGGTGAGCAGAGCTTTTGGTGTTCCAGTAGGAAACATTTGGCATGAAATTGGACTGTTCTACATTTCAGGTGCAAACACCTGTGAGAGTGAAATGGTTGGTACTGTAGAGAAGGAGAGATTTGGGAGCCAAGGTCAGGCAGACTGGTCTGTGGAATCACAGGCTCTTATGCTTCACCTTGTAATGAGTCAACAGTTTGGGCTTGACTCAAACATCTCTTCCTTTAAGAAATCCTGTCCTGTTTTGGAGACAGCCAGTCTACTGCATCTATTGGCAACTTCTTCCCCACACTGAAGATGCTTGCTGCTTAAAAAAATTAAACAAAGCAATGCACTGTCAGAGTCTGTCCAAGGATGTGATATGCCTCATGACTGTCTCCAGTGATTGAGGACTGAGACCCCAGACTCTGAAAGGAGCCCCTGGCCTGGCTGAGGTGGAACGTTTGCCAAGTCTCGGAGGACTGGTATGCATCTCCATGAGAACGGGGTGCAAGAACAATGGAACTGGTCACAGTGGACTGAGCCAAGGCTGCTTGTCCGAACTGGTCTGTCCGTACCAGAGGTACGGTTTGCAGCTTGTTCCTGAGCACCCAACCTCAACACAGGTGGTTCCCGCTTTGGCTCCGGGCCCCTCGCTTTGGTTCCCGCCTTGACAAACCTATAAAAGCTCTGGAGACCCCCGCACACTTTTGTGATCACCCCACTGGAGAAGTTCGCGTCTATAGGCATCTCTAAGCCTCGAGGACTCATCCCTCCACGTTGGAAGCTATAATTCCCTTCCCCTTTTTTTTTGTCTTTCTTACTATTTTTAATTTCTCTCCCCACTATTGCATTTGTTGGTACTAAATAAAGGTGCATTTGTGATTGAGTAAACTGAGTTGTCCCTTTGCTGTGTCTTTTGCGCTCTGAGATCCTTAAAATGGACCATCACGAACCCCACTTGCATTAGTGGATCGTGACATGCACTCTGGAGATTGTAATTTTCAGTGGCATTGGTAGCATGTGCTTTCCTAAGAAAAAACAGTCCTGAAGGAAAGATGCAGGCAGATGCTGGGAGATGCAGAAGCTTGTCAAGCTGCCCTACCTGTCTGTGACATTTCTACTTGATGTGTTTTGCACTCACTGGAAACATGATCCATTCCCTTCACACCGCAGTGTTTCTATCATCTGCAAACCAGGGCCTGTCACCACAGCAGCCCTGTTGGCTGAAAACGCTGTGTTAGGCTTAATGGTTTCACCTGTGTCGGGATCCCCTCACACCTGCCTCTGCAAGAGGCACTGGCAGAGCTATCAAGTGCCGGGGGAGGCAGTTTTCATGCCTGGCCATCCATTACGGCTCTGTTACTATATTGGGTCCATCACTGGAACCATCTGCTGGGGCAGGCTTGGCAGGCAGGCAGCCCAGATGCCTGGCTGGGACATGACATTCCCTGGCTCTGGGCTCTGGGCAGCAGCTCAGCCAGCCTGTGGCAGCAGGGCTCTTGGAGGTCATTTGCCAGACATTTGCTAGCAGTTCTTTGCTTAAGGCCATGTTGTCCTTTTTGGGGTGAAAAGGGGTGTTTTGGTAGGCAGCACTGGATTTGGCAGAGGAAAGCCTGTGTGCCAGTACTCTTCCTCCTGGCTCCTGCTGTGCCAGCTGCCATGGGACATTTTATCCCAACTCAAACCCAACTTTCTCCCAGTTCAGCTGTATTTTGTAGCTGTCTCCAAAGCTGGTGTGGTTCAGCAAGAAGAGCTTTCCAATGATTCCTGCCCAATAAGCTTGTGCAGAGTCAGTATGCTCAATTCTAGTCCTAATCCATGGGAAAATGTTGCTGCTTTATTCTGTGAATGCGGAAAGTGCGTGTTGTAGAGCTGGTGCCGGGTTTTGTCATCCACACTGCGAGGCCATTGAGGCTGTTGCCATCCTGGGAGCACAGCACAGCAGCTTTGTGTTAGAGGGGCTTTGGTTACAAAAGATGCTTCTGGAGGGACCAGCTTCTGGAGGATTCCGGAAACCGGCACGGTACGCTCGGCTTGCGTGAGGACAGGGAGAAAAAAGCAGAGCTAATGGTTGACTATTATTTTAAAGGGATTATCTAATCTGCAGCCCAGAGGACAAGAGGGACCAAAATGAGTGAAGACTGAATTTGTAATTAGTGCAGATTGTTGGTAATACCCCCTGGACTCTGATTATAAACAGAAACAGATTTTTCTAGTTTCCTGCTCTCCCCTGAAAGTCTTTGCAGGCCAAAGGGCCACTTTGTACTGAGAAACTGATGCCAGTGAATTGAGTGATCAGAGCTGAACTGGTAGAGATGTTTAATGCAGAAGATGGCTGGGTAGAGGGGAGGCAGAGGAGTAGCTTCTTTCGGGTTATTTTGCAGTGTAAAGGCAAAGTTTTGGGTGGAAGTGGCCAAAATGGCCACCAGCCGTCCTGCAGCTCCACCCCTGATGCCAAGGCTCTTTCACTCCTGGAGGCTATGGGAGCAGGAGGTGCAGGGATGTGGAGGTGACCTGGTCTAACCAGGGATCCTAACAAAAGCTGGAAATCATAATGGAGCCCTCTCAAGAACTACCTGGTTAGAAACATTTGCTAATTTGGATTCCTGGATTTGAAATATGTTTATTATCAATAGTATAAGCAGTAAGTTATTATCAATAATATAAGCAGTGGGCAGAAACTGATGCACAGGAAGCTCCATCTGAATATGAGGAAGAACTTCTTTACTGTGCAGTGACTGAGCACTGGAGCAGGTTGCCCAAAAAGGGTGTGGAGTCTCCTTCACTGGAGATATTCAAGAAATGTCTGGACTCAATCCTGTGCCATGTGCTCTGGGATGACCCTGCTTGAGCAGGGAGTTTGGACCAGATGACTCACAGTGATCCCTTGCAACCTTACCGATTCTGTGATGTATATTTTTAATGTTGTTATTGCCTGGATCAGCTGGCTGAGGTCTGTTAGAGGCTCATACTTTTTATTTTCCTTTCCTCTGATGTAGCAAAGGTCATAAGAAGTCAAGTGAAAGGGATTTGCAAGGGTTACAGATCCATTATTAATACAAAATAAAAGATGTTTGGCTAAATCCATCACGCCTAAAAATACAATTGGGCACAAATAAGGAGTAGGATACAATGGAAGGAACAGTGAAAACAAACGGCACACCCAAGCACTAAACTTCTGAAGCAGTCAAACACGGTGAGGAAAATAGCACTCTAATCTCTGATGACAAGAGGATTTCTGTTCCCTTCTCTTTAATTTGGCCAGAAGGGAATAGCAAGAGAATCACCATCTGCATTTGGGAGAAATGCCATGATTTAAAAAATTATCCTTACTCAAGTTGAGGTGAAATCCCAGAATTTGAAAATTTCCCATGCAAAGAATATGTTTGGAACACTCATTTTGGTATGTCCTGGCTGAACATTTCCAACAGGATTCAGCTGCTGCATTGAGACCCTGCAGTAAATCTCATAAATTACATCCCAGAACAAGACTATAAATGGGGCCATCAAAACCCTTTGTGCTGTTAAGGACCTTGCTGAAACACTCTTTTGTTTCAAATTTCTTTTCTAAAGGGAAGGCAAGAGTAGTTACTCAGTTCCTGGGGACTTTTTTAGTTTTGCTAGGATGTCCAGTAAGAGAATATTCTGCTCTAAATGCTCTCATGATCACTGGTTTGGGAGCATGTGGGTGCCTGATAGTACTGTGACCCCACAGATCATCTTTTAGGTTTCAGGAGCCTTTGTAATGTGTGGAAATACCTTCCAAAACACACTAGGGCAGGTTGTGATCCAACATTGTGCCAGCTGAGGAGTCTTGTGTCAAACAACCATGAAACTCCCTGGAGTCTGAGCCCAGTTGATCAGACCCCTTTTGAGTTTCCTTGGGACTCAGCCCTGTGGTGACTTGATGGAGAGACAGTTTTGATCCACTTGTCCGAAAAGCAATTTAATAATACAAAAAATAACAAACAATAAGGCGTCCACTGTATTGGAATGAACCAGACCAAGGCAGTAACAAGGGGCAAAAGGCAAAATGCCAAAGGTGGGGTTTAGGGTCAGACAGAGGTACTTATACACCCTGGTGTGGGTGGGGAGTTAAGGTGGGGTCTGAGAGAAGGGTCCAATGGGGGACAACGATTAAGAATATTAAAATTCTTGCACCAAAAATCAACCTATGATAACACAGAACTGAGAACTTTCTGGTAACAATTTACATAGAGAGCATGTGAATAAGCCTTTTGCTTATGGTACTGAAAATGGGGTTTCCCAAGGCATTTTTCCAGGGTTCTCTTCTTCCCCGGGGAAACTGCCCTCTACACAACCAACTGTGAAATATTCTGCTGTGATTTTATTAACTCCAAATCCCTTCACTTATTTTCCAGAAATGAGCTTGGGAAAATAAGGTGGTGCAGGCAGGCTGCTCCCAAACTGCCCTGAAGCCTGAGCATGCCTCGTGCCAGAGGGACTTGCTCTTTCTGTGCTTGGAAAGTCTCCCAGTACATCCCTTTCAAGGTGGCACCTTTCTTCCCCTGCTCTTCCTGTAGGTGTGCAGTGCCAGAGGACAGCAGCATATCTATACTATTTAGAAGAAAAGCAGGAAAGCTGTGGTAAAGAGGAATTGCAGTATTTGTGGGAACCTACTCGAGAATTCAGTTTACCAGGTGGGTTCTGCTTGCACCTGGCCCTCTGTGTGGATGAATAACTGCTCCATTTGAGCCATTTCTGACCCTCTTTGATGGCCTGGGATGACTCACTTGTCATGCTAACATTGTTCTGCTTTTGTTTTGCAATGTTTGGGTATTTTTTGATTAAGAAATGCTGCCTGTTTGCCTTGGCAGTGGTGTTCATTGGGTTGATGTGGCATTTTTTAGATAGAGTGCTTATTCAGTCTCTTGGATTCTTTCTCAAGGGTGGGGTGGGATGATCCAAACCTTTCCAACATGCTAGTGATCGAGGAGGCTTGAGCCAGGGTCTCTTCTGATGGAAACCACCAGTTTCCTCCAACTCCAAAGGTCAGGCTCTGAGGGTAAGACAAACAGGCTTAACTGATTCCCATTTGGGTGAGAAACTTGGACCCCAGAAGGAGATGGCAGCAGCACAAGCATGGGCTCAAGGGCCCCACTGCCTTGAGACAAGCATGGGTGCATCCACTCAGTCCAGCTGATTGACAGGTTCAAATGCCCCAGGTAGATCTTGCTAATGGCATCTTAAAACACCTTTTTCCTCTTTGTTCTTGGCCCTGAGATTTGCTGGTGTCTTGTCTTTCCATATTGTCTATTGTCTTTATTCTTCCCTGACCCAGCAAGACAAGGGTGACTGTGAGTTACTGCTCAGCAGGTCCCTTGCAGCCAGTGATGGGTTGCCACAAGCTTTTCCCTCTGTTAATGTCATGCTCCTCTGCCAGGACTATCGAAACTTTTATACTGGATGTTTTCTTGGATTGAAACCCACATGTGCTTCATCTCAGTCTCCATGTTGCAACACCAGCATACCCAGAGTGCATGATCCATTCACATTCCTTCCTTTGATGAGGTGGACCAGGGATGGGATGTGTTCTCAGTGCTGCAAGAAGCATATTTTGCACACTCTTACATAAGATTGCAGGAATGCAGAGCTCCTTAGGTCCTACAGCCAGGAGGCTTTGGTGAGCAAGGCCTTCTGCTGATTCTGGGTTTGGGGAAGTGTTAGTGCTTGCCAGGATTTCCTCACTCCTACAAACATCCTTGTTGTACCTGGGGAGCAGACACAATTTGCATTGCTAAACACCCCCTCCAAAGCTCAGCTGGTTTTCTTTGGGAGTAGCTCTCCAGTAAGGCACATCCCTTATCTCTCTTGTTTTCTTACTGGAGCACCTCACAGTTGTGATTTTTTGGTCTCTCCAAGCATAAGATTTGGTGTAGTGTACTGAGACTGGTGAGTGCAGGACTGACAAGATGTTTGCTGAGCTCTTCTGGCCCATCAAGCCCTATGATGCCTTTGACTGCGCCCAGACCCAGCTGCCCTCAGCTGTGGCACAGGCTGCCCCCAGAACTCCAGTTTTTTGGGGGGCTGGATGTGCTGTGCATCAGAATGTTGACACACACCACCTGTTACTGATCATCTCTCTCCTTCTGCTTTCAGAGCTGGTGTATGACCTGGATATGGACGACATCTCTGCAAATAAGCAGCTTCTGAATCAGCAAAGCAAAGATGGTGCTGCAGTCCCCAGCAGCGACCCTGGGAGTACAGCCACCCACTCCAGTCCTGCTTCTGCCATCGCCCTGGTCCTCCCACTGCTACTGGGCCACCAGCCATGAGCAGTGCTGGTGGCATCACTACATGTCTCTCCATGCCTTTTTTTAGTGAGGAAGATATTTGGGACCTCTTCTGAAATATATGCACATTTCCAAAAACAGGACAAATTACCTGAGTCAGTTTTTCAAGACTCTTCACAGAAAAAAACCCCAAATTAAAAAAGTGTTGGTTCATGGCAAACTAGTAAATATCTAACAGTGCTTTTTAAAGATAATCCTGTTTAATATAAGCAGGTTCATATTAAATTGTGTTCCTCACAGTTTTTGAACACTGAGGTCTCCCTTGCTGTTAAGGTGAAGACCATATTTCATTTTGAGTTGTTCAAACATGCATGAGGTACAGAATACCTATGGTTTATGAAATGCTCTCAGCAAATATCATACTCCTGATCCTAGTTGACTTAATACAGATTTTTTCTGTATTTTGAGCGGTTTTTGTACTTACTCCAAATTCAAGTCTCACCCCTGGGAATCTGGTCAGGACATAACACAGAGCATGTGAAGACAGGGGAGAGAGAAGATCAGACAGGAGGAAAGATGCTGTGGAAGAGAAGCTGTCATGCACTGGGATTGTGATGGAGATGTGCTCCCCTGGGCACAAAGCCCATTTGCATCATGGCAAGTTGCAGGTGATTTTGCTGCTCACCTCCCAGCCAGGTCCTGAAGCCCTTCAGTGCAAGTGGCTGATCCCCACCAGCATCCTTGTGGCACATGCAACAAGCTGGTTTCATTCTTCAGAAGTGAAGCACCTCCTTTCCCACGGGAAACCTGCAAACAGATCCAGCCAAAGGACAGATGGCAGGGATGTACACTCTGTGCTTTGCAGGGTGAACAATGGCTGTCCAACGTGTTGTGCTATGAAAGGGGAAAAGAAAGGGATTTACAGGAGCCTGAGGCAGATGAGACTTTTACTCGTGTTTCTTTGCATGTTCCTTACGTAAGCTATTTCTAAAATAAAGATTGGTTTCTCTATAAGTGGTGCCCTGGAAGTAGCCTCCCATGTGTGCGAGACAATAGCCTGTGTTGTACTGGAGTGGGAAGCCTGGGAACACCAACTGTGCCCAGCTCAGGGACACCAGGGAAAGACTTGGCTTGGTCTGATTAAATGAATGGGCTGGGTTTGGTTTGGTTTCTGGCCAAGATGGTTGCATATTTCTGTTTAAGAACTGCCTTTACTAGAGTGTTTATATCTGCAGTATCTTAAGCTGCAGCATGTGCACGTACATGTGCATACACCCCCTCACACACACGTGCATGCTTCAAATATGTGTGTGCATTAGGCCTCTTTTACAGCAGCTTTATGTTTAGGAGAAAGTAGATAATTCCAAACCATACAGTCAGATGGTTTGGAGAGTGGAAACTTTACCCAGTCTAAGTGGTGGGGCTGACCTGACTGATTTGAAGCCTTGGAATTGTGTGAAGTGCTTTGGGTTTGTGGCAAAAGGAGAGATGATTGTTCCCCCACTCCTCTGCATGGAGATGTTAACTCCCAGTTCACCACTCCTAATGCAAAGGAGCAGATCTGGGCTAACCCATGGCATGACCTGATGGTTAATTGTTAGAGACCTGTCCTCTGGGTTTCAGAATCCTCATGCCCCATCCACACCAGGGTGAGTGCTGGGGGTGTTCGGGCAGTGCTGGTGACATGTGGTATTCCTGTAAGGGCTGAATTTTTGCATCCATGCACTATGATGCGGTTTTGTGTTTTGCATGTCTTTGTATTTTATATTTTACATGTTCACAAATGAAACTGGAATCCTCTCTGTCTCTTGGGACTGTGCTTTGACCCCTGGGTCAGAGGGGTCCTGGTGCATGGGGTGGTGCAAGGGAGAGCTAATGGTGGTGCTGGCAGAGGCATTTCTTCACCTTCCTGCTGCTCAGCTCTTGTTCTGGCCCAGCTCTTTGCATCATCCCAGCTCTCTGTGCTGCAGCTGACTGAGCCCATGAGCCTCTGCTCCACTAAAGGGAATATTTTATTAGTGCCACTTGAATTTGAATCGCTTCTTCCCTTCTGATCATTTTCCTTTCATCCCCCAGGAGCACTGGGGGTGGAAGTAGGCTGCTGGGTTTGTTCAGATATGATGTGCTGCCTCTGCCTTGCCAGGTATCGCTGATACCAGTGCAGGGACATCATCTCCTCTAATATTATGTCAGAAATATTCTGTGTGCTGCTGCTTCCTTAGATAAGCAGCAGGACAGGAGGGTGGCAGCAGTTTTTTGGTACAAGTCCAGTGTATTTTCTCTCTGAGGAGCTGGCTGTGCCTTGCTGAGTCTCAAAGCCTGATGGGTTCTCCGATTTGCATCACCACAGCGTGATGCTGATGCTTCTCAGCAGAAGATCCCTCTGAGGCACGCTGAGCCTGGTTTCCCTTTGCTGTTTAGCAAAGCTATGCTTGCTGGAGACTTTGTTATGATCAGAGATCACAAAAAACAGCCTTTGAGCCCACTACCTGCCAAGTTTCTAAAATAACAAATTACAACTTGAAAAAGCAGCTGTTGAATTTTCCCCTGCCCAGGGTTTGTGCACGTTTTAACAGGGGGTTTGCAAGGAATGCCCTGGCCACCGAGGTGGAATAGAGCTGATTTTCAGTTTTGGGCAATGTTTCATTCCCATAATGAGAAATAAGGAATTTTTTCCCCCTGTTTGTTTTTCTACACCACTTCTGTGTACTGTGACATACCTTGCCATGGGATGGGGCCCCTCCATCAGGAAATGGGCACTGTTACCTCCCCTCTTCATGTGTACCTGGAACTCCAAATCTTGTCTCAGGGCATGCAGGTTTAACTAATACATAGTCGAGATTATTTCAATTTTTTCATTATTGATATTATTATATATTATTAATGAGTATACATATCATATATATGGTAATATGTTTATATGAGTCAAGGAGGAGGGGGGCTTGAGCTGCTGGCAGGTGCCAGGGCTGCAGCTCAGCTGTGCACACAGCACTATGACAACACAGTGATGTGACTTTGGCACCAGTAGTGGCCACTTCTGGCCAGCAAAGTGTATCACCAGAGTAAATACCTGGGGTTTTAGCTGAATAGAGGAGTTTATGGCATGAAGGTGCTTCTGTGGAAAACAAAACAAAACAAAACAAACAATGGAAAAACTCCTTTTCAGGTAATTTTTAGCTTTGTGATGAAACCCAGGGCAGGTCCTGAGCTGTCACTGACTCCAGTCCCCATGTCTCCCTGTGCAGAGCCATGGACTCCTTGGGCAGCTGCCAGCACTGTGTCCCAATGGTGCGTCGTGGACTTGGGACCTTGTGCTGGCACCAGATAAAGGCCTGGCAACTTTGGGAATGCTTCCTGTCTCAGGTGGTTGAGCTCTCACTCCTGCCAGTTAACCTTAATGCTTCCTGGCCAGTTCTGCAGCTCCTTTAAGCTCCACTGGCAGCAGTGGGGTGGCAGGAGCCTGCTGGCCCCATGCACATCCCACATGTGGGCAGGACTAAACAGCATCACCCCTCGTGTATTCTGCAAAATAAAAAACTGCATTAAAGGTAAAACTGCATTCCCTGGAGGGGTTTGCAAGCAGCCTTAAAAAGGTGACAAAGCCAACATCTTTCCCTGTGTCTGAGGGTGGTGATGAGATGCAAACGTGCTTAGTATGTGTAATGTATTTCTGCACTAACCACGCATCAAATTATCATTTAAAACCAAAATATTTTTGTTGGATGGGAAGTTCCAGTTCATTAATCAATTGACTAATAGTTTAGTGCTGGAATGGTAAAATCTAACACACTGAACAGCTGCTAGAAACAGCTGGTGCTTATGGCTCATGCTGTTTGGGGAAGGGAAATCTAGAGTGTCTCAGTTTCGTTTTTCAGGGAAATTTTCAGAATTCCTCATTCATCTCCATGAGCAAAGCCCTCAAACCCTCTGGAGCATGGGCCTAACAAGGATCCAGGGCTGGATTCAGTGAGACTTCCAATTGAAACAAAATGCCCCTTGCATGGAGGATGCAGGAGCACCATCAGCGAAACCTGGCAGCTGGACATGGGTATGTTCCTGTGGGTCTGCAGAAGGGGGACACATGGAATCCTGTACTGTCAAGTATTTTGATTTGCTTTTCAGTCCAAACCGGTGCATGCTGAGCTAGGGGCACAGCAAAGGAGATGCCACCAACCAAAAGTGCACTTTCCAGCTCTTCCCCAGCCTTGGAGGGTGCTCGGTTGGTGCACAGCTCAGGGTCCTGGTGGGGTGGCATGCTGGGGACTGCTGTGCTGGGAGGGAGGAGGGGACTGTCTTGCACTGCCTCCTGCTCTGCTTTGTTGGCAGCTGCTGGTCCATGGTGAGATGGGTAGGAGGTGGTGTTGGTGGGCAAGAGGCACCAAGGGAGCAGGGAGACAAGCAGGCTGCAGCAGTAACCACACATGAGATGTTGCATAAGTCTCTAAAGTAAAATATATGAAACCACACAAACACTCAAAATGCTCCAAACAGCCATATGTGCTGCTGAGACCCCTCCTTCCTATATTGGAGCACATAGCTCAATGGTAGGACTGGCCAAGCCCACCAGACAAGTCCTGCCCTACAGGCTCTCCAGCTCACCTAAGCTAAAGCAGCCCAGAAATATCCTTTGTTTCCCAAACACTTGGGTGCCTTGGTGGGGATTTCCTTGACCTTTCCAGCAGCACTGCAGCTTAATGATTGACAAGTGCTGCTAAAACTTTACCAGATCACACACCACACCCCCTAAAAGCAGGTGTCCATTCCCAGAAACCCAGAGATTTTTAAGTTTGAGTGCCACAGCTGGGGGTGACTCAGCTGGGCATCAGAAAAATCACAAATTCTCCCAGTATGTTATTTGTACCTTTAGCAAGGAGTTAGGTATGGAGGTACTAGGGGAATGAAATCTGCAACCAGAAGGGAATGGAGTGAAACTGACATTGGAGGAGGCTTGCTGGTCCTTAGTGTGGGAATTTGGGTTTTCTCTTCGAGACATGGTGAAGGTCCCTATATGAAGAGAAAGGGTGGATTTTGCTCAGCTTCAGCCTGTGGCTTGCTCATGGGAGACCTCCTTAAGAAGTAAAAGTTGGGGGAAAAAAGCAACCCAAACCCACAAACAACCCCCTAAATAGGCTTGTCAAAATGTTACTAAGGGCATTCCCTGGAGATGAGGTAACTGAAATTTTGGCATAGGAAGATGAAGCACTATGGCATGTTTATACAATCAGCAAATTTACTGTCTTCAAAAAAACAATCCCAGAAAAGCAGTGGGTATTAATCAAATATCATTTATTTTGTCAAACATTGTATCCTTTTGAAAATAAACATCTTGTTTTGCTGAGAGCGTGCTAGGATCTGAAGTACACCGCCATGCCTTGGGGCTGCAAAGTGATATATCCCACAGTCCTTCCTGACAGATAATGCCATTCCTTGCAAAGCTGTCATGTCCAGCTTCTGGTGAGGCTCCCCGTGAACCATGTGCTAGCACTGCAGCCCAAAAAGTTTGGAGAGGGAAAAAACATTCTTGCTGGAGTGGAGTTTTTCCTCCTGGGTGCCATGTGATGGGGCGGGAGCTGGTGCTGGTACCCGAGAGCACTTTGTGGGGAAGGAAGGGCCCCATTAGAGGTTATCCAGAGTTATTTCAGATGCTCCTTGGTGGCCACAAGAAGGAAGACTTCTCCCAAGTGATCCAGCATATTATCAGTGTTGAAAACCAGATTTTTCATAGCAGAAGTACAGATTTAGCCTCAACCTCCCAGTTTACTTGCTGTCTTCTCCCTTTTAGGAGCCCAGCAGAGACCTCAGCAACTTCTTGCAACAAGTCAACACATTTAGGGATCTCTGCCATTTGTTTTTGTTTGCTTTCACTGTCTTCTCTGCTATTATTGTTTTAGTGTGCAAAGATGCTGCACATCCAGAAAGGAAATCACTGCTGGATCCAAGCAGCACAACCACCCTTCGCTCCAGCTCTCTGCAGGCAAATCACTAGAAAGAAGTGGAAAGCCTGCCTGTAACAGCCTGTATCCCTTCAGTGTCATATTATATTACCATCCACCATGTTGGCAAATGGGAAAATAAACATGGGCTGGATAGCAAAGCAAGAGGCTGTTTAATTACAGATGTGAAGAAGAATGACGTTTGTGTACATTCCACCCAGAAGTGGATTGAAGTGGTGACCTTTCCTGTGGTGTGAAACGGGTTTGTTGCAGAGCGCAGGCATCTGGTGTCACTTCAAGATCTGCCAGACATTTTGTTGCCCCTGTTGTTTATGGTAAACATTGGATGATGTCTCTTGAATCTAAATCTCAGCAGCTGACAGTTTTCTGAGAACTTGTCATCTGGACTCCATCTAGAAAAATTCCTGGTATTGGGTGTATTTGTTCCCATTTGATGGAAAAATGTGGGAGTGCATTTTTTAAGTTTAATTCATAAGTTAATGTTCTTTTGTAAAATGGTTTGTTCTCTATACCCCTTTTGTTACCCACTTTTGGTTTATCCCTGTTTTTTCCCCAGTGACAGTTCTGTGATTGGTTCTGTATTCTCCCTAAGTTTTCCCCCCAGAGACAGTTATCTGTCCATCACTTCATAGATAGCCTCCTGTTGCTGTCTATCATTTTTGGGGTCGCTCCCCACTTCTGGAAGATTCTGAGAGAGGCATCGAGTGATTGGACAGAATCCTGATTGTCACCTTCTAATGTTCATTGTATGGTTGTTTTATATGTTTGTTTATGATATGAGCCACCTCCCTGTAAAACCTTATTGGTCCCCTTTCTATGTAACACCCCCAGTTATAAGGTCTCACCCGAGAGTCAGCCAGGGTCTTCGGGCACGCTGACACTCGAGGTGAGGGCTCCACGCCGGAGTTCCAATAAACTCGTTGTGAGCCAGCCGTACCGGAGTCCCCCCTTTTTCATCCTCCAGCCATTGCCACGCAGGCGCAGCTGAGCAGAAAAGATCCCGCTGGAGTGTTACCTGTGCTGAGGCTAACTGGCTTGAGAAACAGGCACGGTAACAGAAAAACAAAGTTTTATGGAAAAAAAAAGTAAAGGGAGAATGGTGGCATTAGTGACTCATGATGTTGAGCTGAAACTTGTGGAACAATCCAGGATTTAGCCCAGGGTGCCAGACCCATGGTGTAAGTTACTGCTATTGCCTGTCACCGTGTGTGGGATAAATATCTCCTGAATGTGGTAACCAGCATGGACATTTTGCCATGGCAGTGCCACAGAGTCATCAGGGATGGCTTTGCTGTGCTCAGCCTCCTGTGACCATGTCAGAGGAGGGGAATACTATTTCCAGCCCACCAAAGTACCAGTATCTTGCTTTCTTGAATCATTCTAGCAGGGCCCTTGCTCCAGATTCTTGACTGTTCTGTGGGAAGACAGAGATAGTGCTAAAGGTAATCCTGCCTCCGATATATTGCAGCTGTGTTAATTACCCAAGAGTGGGAACAGCCTTGCCCTCACAGCTATGGGTGTGATAAAAGGGTGAGTTAGTTGGTAGAGTCAGTTGGAGTTTGTTGGCCGTGCTATGAGGATGAAGGGATAGGAGGTCGTGTGAGGGACAGACAGGGTTAGGTGGCCATGCTAGGGACAGGAAGCAGTGAGCTGGAACTGCAGAAGGAAGAGAGAAGAAGGAGAGAAAGAGACAGAGCTGTGGGGAGCTGCCCATAGGATTGCTACATAGAAAAGGTATGAAAGATGTCTAGATAACAAAGTGCTGATGCTTGAAGCCCTCTGAAGTTTTATTGAAGCATTCTGTGTCATGGTTGTCTCAACTCCAACACTGTTCTGCTTGTGACAAGGATGATAGAACAGGAGGGCAAGGGAAGGGGATTTTTCCACTGGTGTCACCAGCCTTGGTGGTGTGAAACCCCCTGCAAAGGATCTGCTCATCACCTTGCTGATACTGCAAGCCCAGGCTGGGCACTGCCACCTGAGTGGCCATGGAAGCCCTTGCCAGTGCTTCCAGCAAATGCTGGAGGCTCAGAGGGGCAGCGTGGGGCAGGGAGATGCTGTTTTATGGAGGAGTAAAGGTGCTAATTGTCCTGGTTAATTGCAGAGAGGGTCAGATCAGGCCTGTGGGGTGACACTAGTTTGTTAATGAAGGACCAATGGCAGCAAAGGGGGCTGCTCTGTGCCTGTGACCAGCAGCTCTTTCCTTAATTGCTGCCTCTTCCCAAGGCACAGCTCTGAAAGGATCTGGGGCACTGCTGCCCTGAGCTCCCACAAGCCAGCCTGGCTGGGTCTGGGGAACAGGAGGTGTTTTGCTCTAAGCTGGATGCATTTCAGTGCCCAAGGCTGAAGTACAGGGCAGCCCTGTCTTCTTTCCCCATGGCACTGGGGTGAGGGGCAATAGCAGCTGTGTGAGCTCAGGTTCTTGCCCTTTCACTACCTTGAGATGCTCCCACACAGAGCAAGGGACACTGTGCCCTGGGCTGGGAAATGGTGACCCACTTTTCAAGCCATGGCAGAGGTAATGCTTTTTTGAGAGTCACAATGGGGAGGAAATCTGTGGCACCAGACTCAGCTCTAGCATGTGAGGATGGTGCTGGGGGCTTGACCAGTCCAGAGGGCCATAACACAAAGCTACTTTGGGAGGGAGAAATTTTATTAACATAACAGGGGTTGCCTTAAAGCTGGAGATGACCCAGCAGAAAGATCAAACAGGGAAATGAGCCTGGCTGCACGTGGTGGCTGTGTCACACAGCTTGGAGACAAATGTTTAGCAGCAGTGTATCTGCTGGTGAAAGAATAACTAGAGACGTGGGTCTTGCACCTTTTAAATGCTCCAGGTCTGCAAATGTGGAGATGGGATTTGCATGCTGCTTTATTTAGTGTTGTAAAAGCTGTGTCACATTTATGGAAAGCACCCTGCAGACACTAAATGTATGACCACAAAAAACCAGGTTTTTTTAAAAATGTAAAAAAGAGCAAAAAAGTGCAGAAAAACTCTCATCATCAAAGTCCCAGCTCTGTGGCAATGCTCAAGAGGAAGCTATTGCTTCCCCTCATGCTGTTGCTGCGACCACTAATAATTTGTCTTTTCCAGGGACAGACAAAGAAGCCCATTGAAGTTGGGGACTAACTCATCCCCCTATGGGGCCACTGCTTTGGGGGATGCAGGTGACAGGCACAGAGGGGAGATGGCAGCAGGTGCTGTAGGTGGCATGAGCCGAAGTATCCAGTTTTGGGGGGCCAAACAAGGGATGAGGGAGAGGCAGGAGCACTGGGAGGTCTCAGCACAGAGTGCAGGTAGGATGTGAGCACCGAGGGAAGGAGGGGACACCCAACTGCTCTATGTGTGGCTGTTGGATGGTCTTGGTGTCACCTCCCTCTGCAGAGCCCTCCACAACACAGTCACTCCTGGGGGGCAAAGAGCCCTTCTATGTGAGGGCATGATAATGATAACTGTAATGATAATAACAACAACCACTGCTCTGTAGCTCATCCTGCACACTCAGTCAAATCTCTGTGCATTTTCCATGCTTCTTGCCTGAAACTTGTTTTTACAGCCTTTGAAGAGTAATCATTTTAAGCATGATATAGACAGATCATTTAATTATTTTTAAGGAGACTGATGGATCCCACTGCCTGATGGGCTGCCAGACTCCGTCTCTGGTGACTGTCTGGCAGAAGCTCCTGGTCATTGTGGTCTTGATCTGCTAAGCCAATCTCTAAAGGAGTAACTCAAGATCCTGATGTTCCTGTCTGCTGACTGTGGGATAAGTAGATTCCCCTTTTACCATCTCTTTTACACAGCCTCACATGGCATTTTGGTTAACTTTTAATTTTGGTTCTGCTCTTGTTCTTGTTCCTGACAGTGTGGGATGGGCATATGGATGGTTTGCAGGGCTGTCAGGAGTGCCTGGATGGGCTCTGGGCTGCTGGAGAGGGACTTGCTCCTGAGCCCCTGGCTTGTTCCTGTTACCACTGTGAAACCCAAGGGAAGAGCTGGCTGTATGAGCAGGGGCAGCCGTGGCTCAGGCAATGAAATCACTGCTACCGGAGGTGCGAAGGAAGGTCAGAGCAAGCCATGGCCAGAGTGTTTTTCAGAGGGTGTCTGGAGCATGCAGGAGGGACGAGGGAATGCTCTGCATGTCAGTCCAGCCAAACCTGCTCTGCCTCTTTTAAGGAGTCTCCACCCATGTCCCTGGGTAGTGTTTGACCAAGGGATTTGTGCAGTTTGTGGTGCTCCATCCCAAAATAGTCATGGTTAGACAAAGTGTTAAGACATCATTTGCTCAGTGTTCCTGAGTGTGATGAGCCCTGAGGTGCTCATAAAGTGGGAAGGTGCTGATGCTTCACCTCCTGTCATGTTCCCATGCTCTTTTTCCCCTCAGCCTCCTCTCTTCCATGCGGTCCTGGGCAGGTACATACCAATGGTGATGTCCAGATTGATTAAACCCTTTGTTTTTATATTTTTTCCACTTGAAAGTGTCCCTCTGAGAGAGGCCAGATGCTCCTGCTTTTGAAGCATACTTCTGGGGGCTGAGAACATCCCCTACCCCAGCACTGCTATCACAGGGGCACACTGTTCTGCACAACCCACCTCTGGCAAGACACAGACTGAGGCTGCACTGTGTCCCAGCAAAGGAGGAGCCCATTCTGCACCAGGTCCTGCAGTTGAGTGGTGACTTAGGAGCGTGTCTGTGTATCTGGGACGTGTGCCAGCTGACAGGCTCTGGGAAAAAACACCCATAGGAGCTGGTGTCATTGTAAATGTCACAGTATTGTTATCCCAGCAGTGTCAGAGCTGGTGAATGAGCCAGGCCTGCCTTAGGAACCAAAATAAATTTTAAAGAATTTTTAAATTAAGAAATAATTAATTTGGATTCCCATTCCTGCCATCTGTTTTTTGCATGATTTGGATGTGAGTTTTCAGTTTTCCCACTGCAGCCATGGGACTTGGGAAAAAAACCCCAAACTTTTAAGAGCTGAGACAACAATTTCAAGTGCCAGGCACTTACATTAAGTATTGTGAAACCTAAATTGCAGGATCTCAGCATTGCTTACAGTTGCTTTCAGGCAGAAAGACCCATGGCATATGAGAAGAGCAGGCACACAGCTACCTGATGCTTCGCTTTCTCAACAGAAACAGAGATGTGTCACAAGGAAATTTTCCACACGGAACATTTTTTTGCCCATTAATAGCAAAAACAGCTGAGTGTTTTTTTTCCCTCTTGTACAAGAATCTATGGTGAGCATCTACACGGGATCCATGAGAGCTGGTTGTTTTGGGGGGGGGGGGGTCAGGGAGGGGAGGATGCTGCAAGGAGGAGTGTTGCCCTGATGCAAAAGCCTTTTTGTTGTTTATACTCTTGAACTGGAGTTTCTCACACAGCTTCACAAAAACAATATGTATTTTTAGCATTTATCTATTGTTTACATTCTTATCCTCTGGGAGGAGAAATGTGATGGACGGTGATGTTCACCATCCAGGTCAAGAGGTGACAACCTGTGTAGCCAATCTCTGGCCTTTTGTAAAAATGTATATATGGAGTCAGATATTTAGAATAAAGTAGTAGAAGCTTCCCCTTGAGCTGCTGCATCTGCCTCGTTCCTCGGGTGCCCTGACACTGCCACAGAGGAGAGATGGTGATTTTGCACAGAGGCAGTTTTGGAAATGAGGCCTGAGCATGGCACAGAGAGGACATCCCTGGAGCTGCTCTTTCAGACCAAGATGGAGCCAAGAGAGTGCAAATTGTGGACATAACAGCCAGTGGGATGCCAGGTCCTCCAGTGAAGGTCTCTGCAGAGGGTGTTTTGCAGTCTTCATCTCCTCCAAGACACCTTTTTCCAGAGGAAGGGGATGTGGGGCTGTGCCCAGCCCTGCACTGGTCATCCTGGGCAGTTCCCAGCCTGTGCACATGGGGATGCTGAGCATTGCTCCCACATAGGCTGTGGGAAGTCGAATAAGGTATCAAGAAAAGTCCTTTCTTCTTTTTATTTTTTTGCTTTGTCCCTCTCTTAATTCTTCACCCATCCTGCCCTGGATATGTCTGAAGGCCATGGGTGCTCCCAACCTGCCTGCTGGATTTCCAGGGGAAGGCACGGGATGGGCAGCCTTGCCACACATCAAAGGGACAGTGGTGCTCCTGCCATCCCCATCCCATGCGGGGCACGCTCCGGCCCCGTGGCGCAGAACCACCCACACTGCCCCGCACATCAATCAGCCCTGGCTGAATCTTGCCACTGGCCACCTCCCTGACCCCACTATCTCCCTCCTGTTCCCCTGGGATTCAAGTACAAATGCCCTGGGCTGTACAGCCCCTAGCACGGGCCTCAGCCCTCAATGTCTGCCCAGGCTGATGTAGGATCTCCCTCCAGCTGTGAGCCCACCATGTCCTGGCTGATTTACAGCAGGAAACATCTACCTACAGAGTAACCAATGGCTGGGGGGTTTTTTTCATCTTTTTTTTTTCTTTCTTCCCTCCTGATTAGCTGTTGCAATAAAATGACTTTTATTATTTTCCCTCTCCTTTCTCCCCAATCTATGCCCAAAATGCAATATCGGTTAAAAATATCTGTGAGAGGAAAAGGCAGATGAGTACATCAGAGCCAGCAGCCTGAGGTCGTTGGGTTGGGAGAAGAAACAGGGCTAGGCCTTCAGCCCATTATCTTGCTGATATCTAATGCCACCACTTCAGTGTGAGAATGGAGCCTTTTTTTTCCTCAGCTGAGCGTACTGGCCCTGGTGTTTGGGAGCACAAAGGCTGCCATCCACCCCTGCTCACAAGACAGACTGTTGACATGTTGCTCTCAGATTTCATTCCTGAAAATCTGTAACATGATCTTTTTCCTTCATCTGGAAAAGGATAAAAACAATTTCTGGTGTAATAGATGTGATTATAAATTCGTGCAATTAAAACATAGAAGGAATTTACAGCAAATGATAGAATGTATATTTTCTATAACCCTGTGAGTATAAAAAGTAACCTTGATTCCCGGACTGGGAGGGGCGTTCACCAAATACCAGGACATGCTTTGTATACAATCTAACATCTCAATTTACACCAGAAAGGAGGGTGGCTTGCCAGGATGTAGCTCCTTGAGCTAATCAGTTCTTGGGCACCCAGACCATCAACCCACCATCAACACATCGACACCCATTTCGAGGGTGGACCCTGCATTTGATGACATCATCATCCCAAAGGAGGATTCCTGGAAGGTCCTTTCAGACTCGGCCCAGCACCAGGAAATCTGTTCAGGGTTCATCATCAAGTGAAAGACACAATACCTCTGCTGCCGGGAGGCACAAAATACAGTATAAGAACTCGGACTCAAACCCCAGCAAATCGTGGAACAGTGCGAGATAGCAACCTTGCTGTCAGTCGGCTGTTTCACCCAACATTCAAATGTTGTTCCCTGTGGCTGTCCCAGATAGATTTAAAATGGAAAAATAAAACTTATTATTTTTCTGTCCGATTGGCTAGTTGATCATTTATAACACTGGCACTCTGAGTCGATCACTTTCTTTTCCTCCCTCCCACTTTCCTTGTAAGCCCTGACTCACTACCCGCAAGTCACAACTTGCATATTTTCATTTGAAAACTTTAAACCATGGGGGGTGAGGGGCAAGAATGGAGGAGAATGAAAAAAGAAGATTAAAAAAAAAAAAGATTTCAAGCAGCAATGATATAACCATGAATGTCTGGCAGCCAGTGTGCTGCCCCAGCCCTGCTGGACAAGGAGGATGGAGCCGAAGGTAAGGGATGTACATCCCTGCTGTGGTATGGATGGTGCTTAATCCATTTAGGGGCTGGGATGGTGAGGAGGGTTGCACCCTCTGGGACCTACGTTATACTCTCTGATGGGCATTGAACCTGGGAGGGGGACAGGAGCTGTAACCACTTTGGTCCAAGGCAAAGTCTGGTGAGTCCTCTCAAGCAGCAGGACTTGAGCCAACACTCATCCTGCATCCCAGTCTCCCGGCTTGCTCCTTCATGGGTTTTGCTTCCAGCAGTGCACTGTTGGGAAGAGGAGTCACATCAGCCTGTCCAGACAGGTGATCCAGAGGATGAGCAGTGTGTGCTGCCAAGTACTTTCTGCCTGCAGCAGTGGGTGTTTTAAGCAGGTTTTGTTTACTTCCACCTGTGTAGCACACATATTTTCCACTCTGTGTTTACAAATTCTTTTGAAATACCCTATAAACAAAATTAAAAGAGTGCCTGAGGGGGAAAAAAAAAGTTTCATCATTTTTTTTTAATATATATCATTATTTTATTGATACTGAAGCCTGGTACAGAACCAGACTGGGTCATGTCCCGCTCAGAGTTGGTGCTCCCTCTACTCTCCTTTGACCTATTTTACCTTCTGCATCCCAGGTGATATTAAAGGAGTTGGCCACTTCTGCTCCCCTCTGCTAACAAAAACCTCAAAGGCAGTGATGCACATGCCTGCTGGAATGAGACAGATGTCTACAAACCAAGCACTTGCTGGACTGGTGCCCAGGTGGAAGTGCTTTGAGGGGAATGAAAGGCCCCAGATGAAGTGCTGGTTGCAGTAATTAAGACCTCTGGAGCTCCCCCTGGTAAGCTCACACTGATCTTCCCAAGTTCTCAAAAAACAACTCTGACCTCTCTGCTGACCACCACAGTGCAGCTCCATCCCTGGACAAGCACAGCATGGCCTGGAGCATGGAAACCAGCACTGCTGGTGGAAACCAGATGCCTGCCCACAGGTAGCAACTGCCATGAGTGGTGATGCCCAGCATCAGAGGGGATTTGTGGTAATGCACCCCACAGCCCCATCAGGTGTTTCCGAATAGGGAAAGAGTTTCAGTTTACCTTTAGACATTTTAGGAAGTTTAACTAGAAAATTCTGTGTTTTTGTCATTGTAATTGGCTCAGGGCCAAGAGAAAAGCACCTATTGGACCTTGTCACTGTTCTTCAAATCCTATGTCTCTCCCTATTGGCAGCAAGCCAGATTGTCCCTCCTAAAACATTCAGTATTTAGGAAGAAGCACAAAGGAAGTGAGAGGCTTTTTGGAGTGTTTTAGCAGGGTGTCAGAGGTTTTCTTGGACACCTGTGCGTGGCTTTTCCTTTGTTTTCTGTAACATTTGTTATTTTGTTATTTTTCTTTTATTAAACCTTTTGCTTTATAAAACACCTCTGAAGAGCAGTCTCGCTAATTAATTTTAGCCACTTCTCTGCAAAGGCTGGACCTTCAGAGATTGATACATTTACAGGTGATTCATTACACTCTGACCACGTGCTAACCTGTATCAGGGATTGGGACAGCCTTGCTGACAACTGTGGGGCAACAGGCTCCCTCTTCTCCTGGCTCTGCTCCACAGTTTTAGCTGGCACAAGGCAGTTCAGGTGATATGTAGCTATTACTCATTTTTAAGTAGTGCAAACTGGCTAGGTTATCTGCTGCTTTGAACATGCCTCTCCCTCTCTCTCCTTTCCGTGTCGGAGAGTATTTCCTGCTGCTCTGGATAGTGCTTGGGGTAGTTCCTTCTTCCCCAGGTCTGCAGGAGTTGAGGCCCAAAGTTGGTGGGGCCACCAACAGCAACAGGGACCATCTCCAGCCATGCTATACTCTGCCAGCCACATGTGCCAAGAGCTTTGGGCTCTGCCGATAGCAGGGTATGTTTTGTCCATGTACAGGAGATAGGAGGAAGATAGCCAGCTTGAATTGTGGCCAGGGAGGTTTAGGTTAGCCATTAAGAAATGCTTTTGTGCAACGAAATACTGAGTCAGTAGCTGGGACAGACTACGCAGTCTTGACTGAGGAGGGATTTTGAGAACAGACAGGGAGAGGACAGCTTGAGGTCAGTTTTTCTGGGCCAGGGAGGAAAGCATCAGGTGTCTGATGCTTTTTCCAGTCCTAATCTCTGCAGCTCCAGGGTTTTGTGACCCCCTCCAGATGGGTGATAATCTCATCTGTGGACCAGGAGGCTGCACATCCAGGAGTGTGTGGGCTGGCCATGCCACTGCTCACAGCACCCACAAACCTCACTCTGCCCCTGCCCTGCCAGTGCCCACCCTGTCCCAGGCTGGCACCAGCATTGAACCAATTCTTAGGAGTGGAATAAAAGCAAAATAAATCAGCCCAGGCAGCGATACCTGCTGTAAATACACCTCAGAATGTCCGAGGGAGGGCTGAGCAGGGGATTGCTGCTGGGAAGGGATGAAAATGCAAGAATGAGTTGGGGGCTTGTTTCCTCTGTCATCCTTGAATTGTGCTACCCATCTTCTTCTCTGCCCTGCAACCACTGGTCCCTCTCAATCCTCCTGCCTCAAGCAATCCCCATTCCAGCCCCACTTCATGGCCATAGGAAGATTATGTGAGTGTGGATGGAGAATTAAATGTCATGGCTGTCATCACACTGAGAAAGGCCTGGGTGAGGCAGATGCAGGGTCCCATCTCGCCTCTCACCCCTCCTCAGTGGCAGCCAGATGTAAGGTCACCTGGGGCAGGGAGGATGGGGACGTCTCCAGGAATGCTGTGCTGTGGAAGACGTGCAGGTGAGTCAGCATGGATCTGGGATGTCAGCCCAGCTTCCAGCATCAATCTATGTGATGCCACTGGGGAGAGACAGCCTGGGGACTCTCTTTGCACCCCCAGATGGGGAATTGAGGAGGAGAGGAAGCCATGGCCAGCTCTGGAGCAATGGTGACTGATGTTCACTTGCCAGGAATCTGTTGGGGAATATTTTTATCTTCTGGGTGTGAGTGTGCTACACGTCAGGGCCATCTGCCACACAGTCACTTTTGGGAGAGCTAGGAAGTGCAGGCATGAAAATCTGTGAAAGTGAGTGCATTCCCATACCCTTCAAAGCTGTGTCCCCAGGTCTCTTCCCTGTGGTGCCTGGGGACGGGGCTGAGATGCCTCCTTGTCCTTCTGGGGAAAGACAAACTCTTGCATTCCCTAAAATGGAGATGGTCTCGAGCTCTGCAGAGCATGCCCAGTGCACTGCAAGCTGTTTCAGACATGGGAAGCTGAGTGACACTCTGGCAGCAACCTCACTGCACATCCAGCCTGATCCCCCCATCCTTTCAGCATCTTTCCATCTGTCTTCAGTGTGCACAGCCCCTCACACCCAGCTGGCATCAGCCCATCTACAGAAGGCAACAAGGAGCTAACCCACCCCTTGCCCCAGAGTGGAGCAGTTACTGCAGGAGGTTTCTGTTCTTCTGTATAGGGTGAAGTAGCCCTTGGATAAAAATAAGTGATAAAAATAAATAGAGGCATCAGCCCATGCCAAAACACTGCATCTGCTCACCCTAAAATATCGGGCCGTTGACATTCAGAAACCAGATTCAGACCATCATTTTGCAACTAGCAGGATCCCCCATTCTCATGACAGATGCCCTGGACCAAACACCCCTGAATTTGTGGTGTCTGGGGTTTTATCAAAGGAGACTGTTTCCACTTGAGCACCCCTCATTCCAGCCCAGCTGCTCTGCTGCAGGAACTCACCTGGTTCGGGTTTACAATGAGCCATCTCCTGCTGATGAGCTGGAGCTGGGAAGACATATTTGTCCAGTTCCCTTTTGACACTCTCTAACCTCCTTGTGGCCCAGACTTTCCTACCAGAGTGTAGGATTTAATCATCCTTAATGATAGCCAGGCCAAGGATAGCATTCAACCAAGTTTTCCTAAACAGCTACATCTGAAATCTTCATCTGAGTACAACCCCCCAGTAAATTCCCTGACAAATGACTGGAAACGCTGCAGGGTTGTGGCAGACCTATGGCTAGGACCAGAATTAAATCAGACCAAAAGCTTAAGCCCTCATATAACTCCAGAGGGATTTTTGGATGTAATTGGTGCTGCAGCTGGGCTTGGTGTTCCTCTCTGCTGCCAAGATTTGCCAGTGCTAGAGAACTGCTCCACTCCCGCCAACTTGAAGTTACAATTGATCCTGGGAATCCTGTGCAGTTGGCAATTATTTATATCAAATTTTGTACATTGCTGATGTGGACTCAGTTGATACCAATAAGATTTATCATGATTTAACCACACCCCCATGGAGGGTTTGTGCTGATTTCTTTAGAGTGAATTCAAAGTGGTTTTAATTAAACCAACATAACTTTGCTGTGTGGATAAAGGCTTGGGCAGGAGCAGTGTGGCTGGAGGTCTGAGCTGGACAGGAGAGGCAGCACACAGGAGGAAGGTGAAAAGAAACTTTGGAGAAACATGTATTCTCTGGCTTCTTCTTCCCTGCCTTTCCTTCTTTCTGAAAAGCTGGCAGGGCTGCAACTTTTTGACTGAATGAGATGACGGAAATTTGAAATGCCAAGTGGTGCAAGGTCCATGGCATACACTGGAAGAGGCTCCATGCAGACGCAATGTGGGTGATATCACCTTGTCACTGTCTCCTGTGCTGGGGCCAGCGATGGCTGTGCCAGCAGGTCCTTGCTGCAGCTGGCTCTGCCCAGCCTGGGGTGCCTGCACTGGTGATAGGGACACGTTGGGATCCCCCCAAATAAGAGAGGAGACTCTCAGCTGAGTGTGAGCAGGTAGAGATGAAACAACTTTGAAAGTTTTACAGGCAGCACTCTGCCGGGTAGGGGAGATGGGGACATGAGCCCCAGGATCAAGGAGCATCCTGTGTCACCACAGCCAGCCTTGAGTTAGGGCTGGAAAAGAAACACAGAGTCTGGGGACAGAAATACTAATGGAGAGAAAAGAGTTTTGAGGGACATGCAAAGTCAGAAGTTTTCAGTCTTTTTAAAACTAAACCACAAGTTTTTTCCTCTGCTTTTCTCCATCTTTTTCTCCTGAGAAAGGGAAATTGCTCGAGCAGTTTGGGGTGAGGGGGCTGGGGAGGGTCTGCCAGATGTGCAAAAATGCTGGACAAAGCAAAAAACGCAGAGAAAAAAATTCTCTTTTGAGAGAGGATACTTTTCTATTCCTTAAAAAAAAGAAAAAAAAGAAGAAAAAGAGTTTTTCATGAAAATTTTCAAGCAGTTCCATTGTTTTGCTTCAGCCTTTGATTTAACTACATGAGCAAGTATTTGACAAAACCCTCCGTGTTTTTCAGGAGGTTTCTTAAATCCCGCCGAGGTATGGGATTATGAGAAACAACAAATGGCAAGCTGTCTCTAACCCCACAGACTTTTTCACTCTCATTTTCTCTCTCACTTTGGAATAAAAAATGCAGTGCTCCCTGCTGAGTTCTCTTTAAAATTCACATTGTCTCTTCAAATAAAGGCTAGGAGGGTGAGGTAGTGCTTTGAAAACCAGAACTCAGTCATACATTGCAGGGCCAGATCCTAGAGGATTATTCTCTCTCAGGACACTTTATAACTTCATGAGAACTTCTGGCCTGGCTTGTCTCACCAGCTTAGTGTGAGTAGCCCCAGCAGATGGCAGGATGACTGAGATCCCTACACCCCTTTCCATCAGGATGGCTGATGGAGACTTTTTAAACCATGATAAAGCAATTTCCATTTTTTTTTTTTTTTTGCCCTGTGGATGGTGTGGCCCATTTTCTGTGCAGCCAGGGGATGCTCCCTGCATCCAGGCAGAGGGAAGCCCTGCTGCAGAAAGAGCCTCCATTGTGGCTGGTGCAGGCTGGGCTGCGGTAATGTGGTTTCCCCCTGCTTTTGGTGTGATTCATGACTGCAGCAGCCTGTGCTGCCCCAAGGCTGTGGTGAGCTGCCAGTGTCGCCACTGGAAAGCTCAGAGATGGATGAGCATCTTGTTCCTAGGAGAAGTGCCTGGCAGGACAGCATGGCTGTGCTTTGCTCTCACAGGGCAAATAAATAGTGGAGCTTTTCCTCCTGACCCACCTGGACTTTTGGTAGCAAAAGCTTGGGAGCAAGGGGGTGAAGCTGGCAACTTCCTTTGCTATTGTTTCAGCCTTTCCTTCCCCATCATGGCAATGAGAGAAATGAAGCTCATAGAGGAGCATTGTATTGTAAACTGCTGCACATTTATTTTTCTTAAATTATGCTATCACCAGGCCATTACACTGTCCTGGGGCAAATGGATCTGTGCTGAGACACAGAACTGAGCACAGACACATGGACACTGCAGCAGGACAGAGCTCCCCATGCAGCACCCGCACCCAGGGGACAAGGACACAGAGACCTCACCATGCCAGAGAGGGAGCAAGGGTTGAGCAGACCCTTTAAGTGACATTGCAGCCTTGTGAAATTATGACGGTGCCTGTCATTCTTGCAATACTATGTGACTTTTTCAGTAAACAGAAGCAAGGAGCAACTGTTAGACTCCGGTCCAAGGGTTCAGCAGGGTTTGTTTACATCTGTGCATGTGTCTGTGCTGGGTTGGGGTATGAAGGAGAGTGACTGGAGCACCTTGATGTCAGTCCTCCTGAGGCCTTAGCCCTGCTAAACTCTTGGAAACAGAAGATTGGTGGAAAAATGTCGGTTTTGACAAGTCTTTCCTGCACATAGTTCAGACCTGTCACAGCGATGTCAAAATTCATCAGCGTAGTGAACCTATTAAACCTGGGGCAGAGCTGAACCATCTACAGCTCCAGTTCAGGAGGCACAGCTAAGCCAGCAGTTCCAGACCTTCCGGGGAATCTCTTTCCCTCGCGGGGCACTTCGGAGCTGGCGTGGGCGGGAGCGTGGGTGCCAGGTGGGAACTCCTCAGGCGGACCGATGCCAGCCCCGGCTCCGGGCAGGGGGTGCTCGGGGTGCCCGTGCCGGGGCAGAGCCGAGGCTCTCCGCGGGAGGGAGCGCCCGCGCGGGGCCA
>JANPWX010018644.1:29739-86107 GCA_024734555.1 Trochalopteron elliotii | reverse complement strand
TTTATTTCCTTCCCTTCCTTCCTTCCTCTTTTCTTTCTTTCCTCCACCTTCGTCCCGAGATACTTGCACATCCCGGGGACAGGAGTGCTCGCAGTCGGTAGTAGTAGGAAATGGTAGCTAATGTGCTCACACCCAAAACTTTTTATTCTTTTTGTTTCATCCTTCATCTCCCTCCCAGGGCCGCTGCTTTTATTTCCCTTTCTGAATGACCTACTGGACCGCATTCTCCGCGGAACAAAGGAAGTGCCTTTTTAGCTGGAATCCTCGCAGACCACCAAGGACTCCAGCTCATACACTGCAATTTCGCACTACTTTCAACAATAACAAAAATGCATGACTGCATGGCTCAAAAATGTGGAGTGTCGGAGGCATTCATTTCGGTCTGGGACACTGTCACAACACAGACAGACCCCAAGTAAATACCTTTAGACGGCTCAGATAGAAGCTGAGGGTAATCTTTACCATCGGTGTGCCTTCCAGATATGCATACATTATCCTTTTCACTGACAAAATTAAAATCATTTCAGTTACTTGTGCTTTTTTATTGTCAGACTGATATGCATTTAGCCTACATCATAAAATTGCAGGCCCGTTTGCTTTTCCAAGAAATATTTTAATGAGAAATGTCTGGTTGCAGTTAAAATACTCTCTCCCCTTCACTCTGCCTGCTTTGTAAAATGGTCTCTAATAAATAGTCTTGCATTTGAGTCCACCCCTCATCAGTGCAGGATCAGAATGTGAACAGACTTCCTCTGAAGTCCAGTATTGGGAAGGTTTGACCTAGTCCTTATTTTATATATTGTTGTTTAAGATGACTTGGTGAACTTTGGAGAATGTCAGGAGTAGATCATGCTGAAAGGGCTTCTATTTGAAGCTCTAAAACTGTTTGTTTGAGAAAAGTGATGAGCAAGGTAAGATTATTTGACAAAAGAAGAGCTTTCTGCAATGACATGCTGAAAATATCGGCTGGGTTATGTTGCTGTTCCAGGGGACCAGTCTGTGTCTGGCCTTGCTTGGAAAGCAACAGGTCTTGCAAAGTTGAGTTTTAAATGTAATCCTGCTGTGTGGGGTATTTCAGAGAGTGTGGTGGAAGTCTTTAAAGGAGGCGTGCTGTACAGTTTTAAAGTGTGGTGTACCTCAAGTGTGACTGAATTTAAAATTAAACCTGGAGTGGGGTGCTACACCTGCTGCAGTTTCACGTTCCCCCTGTGAATTCATGTGGCTTTGGCATGGGTTGTGTTTAGAGGCTCCGGATCTCCCCTCTTGCCACTCAGCTGGTGTACGCAGATGTAACCACCAGTCCCACTGCTGTTGTTGAACTTTCTCAGAGTGGAGAACTTCACCTGCCATTGCCCCTGTGGGATCAGCACAGAGCACTGGAGTCCCGTGGGCCAGGTGATAATGCTTGAGGCTGAGGTCTGGCACCAGGGTAAGAGGTCTGTGGTGTGTATTGTGTCTCCAGAAAAGAGTCACTTGCTAAAGCTTTGATTTCAGTTGGTGTTTCAGGTGATAAGTGGCGTGTTTTCCATCAGGAGAGTAAGTGGTTTGGAAAAGCCGTTACCTGGACGCCTGGCTATCGGTGGGAACAAGATAAATGTGTGTGAGGGAATGAGCCATGTGCTTGGACAAGTATCCCATCGGGGTGATGGTGGAAACTGGTGATTTCTGCTTGGTGGCACCTCTGCTCACTAAACTGGTGGAGGACAGGTTGGGGAGGCTTGAGTGGGCTGAATGGAATCATGTGTGGACACATGAATGCTGATGGAATGATGGGTTGACACATGGTTGTTCATGTCTGAAGTGCATCAACTTCTTTGTTAGATTTTTGTACTGATTTGATGGATTATGCTTTATTCTCACATTCTCTTAGCAAGTTGCTTTAGATCACAGTGCAGACAGAAACTTCCTAGCATCTTTGCAAAAAGATGCCCTAAAAGCTGTGGCAAATTTGTTTCTGTAAGTGTGGTGATTTCTCTGCTGTTGGGGATTACTGATCCTACAAAATGTTGGCCTTGAATTGTCAAAGTGAAGCAGCTGTGTGGTGCAGGCAGATGTGTCCCTGCACTGGGCTATGTGACAGCAAGTAAAACTCATCCTCACTGGAAGGGCATGGGAGTCATTTGCAGTTTTATAGCATCTCACATGGATTTTTGGCCACATTTTTCTTCTGGAGCAGTAGATATGCAAACTTTTTTCTTTCAAGGAAATGCCCATTCCAGCAGGCGTTTTATCTCTTATCATTGCTATTTCAGTGGCATTAAAAGGCTGCTCCTTCACCATAATTACCTAGGAGTTCACTTTAATATTTATTTAGACCAGGTTTTGGGCCTAATTAGAGTATGCATAAATAGCAGGTTATATCTTGCTGAAGTACCTAGGCATTTCTAAAAGAAGCACACAGCTGGTCAACTCACTGCTTGCTTGATAAGAGGTGTAAAATGGGTTATTTGTGGTGTGGGACATAGAGAACTTGTTTCCTTTCATGTAGCTTTGGTGTTAGAGGTATAAACGCAGCCTACTGCTATAAATCTGTGTGGAAGCTTTTAATAATCCGTGGCCCTTTGGTGCTGCTTTGTACCCGAGTGTTCTTCAGTGGCTGCTGCCCCTATAGCCCTGTGATGTGCATGTGGCAAAGCTCCTGGCATTGGCAAGATGCAGTCTTGCTATTGCTGGAGAGGTCAGTGCTTTCCTAGACCTGATGTCTACACAGTTGGTTTGTGAAACCTGACTCTTGATAGCGTGTAGATAGTAGGTGGTGTGGGCAGAGCACCAGTCTGTAACTGCTTTTAAGATGACTGACAGTTTCCCGAGAACGAGTCACATCTTGGGAAGTTCTGGGTCCCAGAGCCACTGACTGTTCAAACTCTACCCAGAATGTGTTGTTCCTTATGGATTCCATGTGTCTCTGAGCTGTCATGGTGATGGGGCAAAACTCTCGGAGTGACCATCTGAAGGGGCTGCTTACCCTGGTTGGTCTGGTGGGACTGCAGAATGAAATGCAAAGTGAGCTGGTGTGGTGGCATCTGGAGACCCACAGTAAGTGGCTGTGATTTAAAAAGCAAAAAAAACCCACCCAACCTTTCTTTCAAAAGGCTGCTTCTTGCCCTCAGGTGTTAAATTCCTTCCCTTTTCTTGCTAATTGGAAGAACTAGATGTTTCTTTTCCTGGATTGAAAAGGAAAAAGAAAAACGTCTTGCCTGTTGGTGGAAAATGTAGCCAGTTAACTGGCAAAGTTCCTGCAGCAGTGTCATCCCTGCTCTCCCTGGCACTGCTGTCCTGGCAGTGGTGGGGAGCACAGAGCAAACCTGGAGCCTCCCTTTGCAGGGAGCTGGGTGCAAGCAGCACTCTGTTCAGTCTTAGTGAAATATTCAGTGTAATTAATCTCTGTTTAAACTAAATTAATTGAATAGCTGCATTTATTTGTGAGAGCAGTTGAGAGCACTTTTTTTCCCATGGCAGAGGAAATCGGTTGACCCTTGATTTTTGGATTTCTGGGACTTTGCCCAAAGTAACTGTGGGCAGATGTGCCCTGATGTCCTGATGCTCACTTGTCCCCAGTGTGTTTATGGCTGTCAGTAGGTGCCTCGGTGTGCTGTCCTTGGTCAGTCAGGAACGCTGCTTTGTTTGCATTGCTGTTTGTTGGGGTTTAACCCCAGCTAGCAATCAAGCCTCACACAGTCACTTGTTCATTTCCTTACCAAAAGGATTAGGGAAAGGACCAAAAGGGTAAAAGGTAGGAAACTTGTGGGTTGAGAAAAAGACAGTTCAACAGGGAAAGCAAAAGCTGAGCATGTAAGCAAAGTAAGGAATTCACTCTTTCCTTGGGCAGGCAGGTGTTCAGCCATCTCCAGGAGAGCAGGGCCTCATCATACATAACAGCGACTTGCGAAGACAAACACCATCACTCCAAATGCCCTCCCCTTTCTCCTTCTTCCCCCCACTTTATATACTGATCATGATGTCATATGGTCTGGAATCTCTCTCTGGTCAGTTGGGGTCACCTGTCCCAGCTGTGTCTCTTCCCAATCTCCTGTGCACCTCCAACTTCCTCGCCAGCATATCAGTACAAGAAGCAGAAAAGACTTTGGCTGTGTGTAAGCCCTGCTCAGCAATAACAAAAATTTTTCTGTATTATCAACCCTATGCTCAGCACAAATCCAGAACATAGTCCCATACTAACCACTGTGAAGAAAATTAACTCTACTCCGGCCAAAACCAGCCCATTGTTTTACATGTCAAGTTCAGCAAATGCTGCTTTAGTTTTTCACATGCTTCTCTTCCATGTGGCCCCTTCCAACTGAGAAACGGTTTCTGGATCCCCTCCAGGCCAGTGTTACTCGTGCTGTCTGGAACTGCTGAGCCTGTTGCAGTCGGTTTGCACGAGGCAGCTCTGGACTTGCTGTGTTATGAGAAGTACCAGATTACACCTGCTTATCCTTGAGGTCTGTTTGAAGGTGTGGAGTGACCTGGCCACCAGCTGTACCTATTTGCCATGATTCCTGTCCAATGAAGGCAGTGGTCCTTGGTGGGCAGGGGGTTTTCTCCTGCCTGGTATGCGTTAGTGGAGTGATTGCCTGGCCCCCCATGGGTGGGGAAGTGACCACTGGAGAACATCCCCGCGGCAAACACAACTGCTGGCACGGAAAAGTAAATGAGAGAATTGCTTGAAGTATTTTTAGCTGTCATTTAGCAACTGGAAACAGTGGGAGGGGGGAGCTGGCAGTGTGCGAGTTGCCCGCAGGCCACCGACGAGTGCCTTGGCGTCCAGCGCTGGTGGCCGTGTGGCTCAGTGAGTGTTGGCGAGAGCTGGCGGAGGCTCCCGGCTGAGTCACGGCTCCGGCCGCCGCTCGCCTGGGGCGCTGCTTTCTCTCTGCAAATGTGCAGCGCGGGGTTTTTGTTCGGCTGCAGCGGCGCACCGTGTCCTAGCAGCCGGCAGCGTGAAGCATGTGGTTAGCAGCAACTGCTTGCAGTGGTCCAGGCTGAGTGGGAGTATCGTTTTCCTTGGCAGACACTTCATAGAAAGTTCTGTTTTTTCTGCCAGAATAAGCAGTCATTACATTCCATACAATTCATAGTCAAATTATTATCTATTGTTAAAATTGCCTTAATTATCAGATGTTTCCTTAGACATGTAGCTGTTTTTTAAGAGGCTGAATAGGCATGTGTACATTGTGCAGAAGGCCTGAGCTGCACAATGTTTTCAGTACTGTTTTGTAGTTTCAGGGAGATTTTCTGTGGCTTTCATATGTCAACAGGCTTTTTATTCATACTGAAACAGCAGCAGAGCAAGGCCAACACGACAGTGAGGCGCTGTTTTGGGTCTCTGCATCTTCCCTCTGCCGTGGTATTTCCTTGGTACCTGTGGAGCCAAGGAAGTTCAGGAAGAAGCATCACTGCTGTGTGTGTGAGATGGCTCTGATAGGAGAAGGTTCCAGAAGAGCATTTTCTGTCTTGGAGGTGCAGGTAGCATCTGCCCAATAGAGCTGTGACTTCTGTCAGGAGGCTGGAAAGGTCCTAGTTCCTTGAGGTGGTGGTCTGTGATCTTAGCCTGCTCTTGGTGTTGGATGGTGGCTTGTGCAGACCCCACTGTCCTGGTTCTGTGCAATGGATTGCCAACCCTGGAACCTGCATGGATGGGGAAGGACTGCCAGTGCCTCTCGAGAGGTGTCAGATGTGTGGTTCTCTTCTGTTCTCTTCACACATAGCCATTCCCATGGACTCACCATGGATTTCTGTGGATGTGCATGTGTGTTGAGTTGCACAGGCTCAGTCCTTGACATCTCCCGCAGGTGTGGGCAGCACCAGGATGGAGCATCAGGATTATTCAGTCTGCTGCAAAGTTCTTTGCCTCCTCCCAGAAGAGGAGCAATCCTCAGGGACCTGATTTATTTGGTGGGAGGAAGGAAATTCTTGCTAGTCAGAGAGGTCAGGATGTGTGTCTCCTGGTGACTTGGAGTGAGCTGCCAGTCCTGGTCTCCTGGGCAATAACCTCCTTGCATTCCTCCTGCTTTCTCTTTCTTTTGAGACTATGAAGATAACTTCCTTCTCCCATTGCTAAGCAATTTAGTTTCCCTCATTCCCTAAATTACCTTGTGTGCTCCAAGATGCCCCATGGCAAATCCCTCTGGTGCCCAGAAAGGTGCAGTTCGTGCTCTTCACTGGGGTTTGTGCATCTCAGGAAGAAAGCTGCTGTGTGTATTCTTTTTTTTCATTGCCAAGTGTTTTAATTAAAAGAGATTACTACTTTGTCATAGCCCATCTTACCTGCTTCCTGGTTTGTTAAAGAAGTGTTTCATGGAACTATTTTGCTTTTCTAGGAGAGATTTTTGTGTTTTTCTTTGCCTGTGCAGAATATGTGCAGCCTGCAGAGGCTGTGGCTGAAACGCCATGTTTGTGCCAGAGAATTTTCTTGTTTACATCTTTCTGGTCTGGGAAAGGTGCTCAGATAAAAATAGCATGTTGGGAAGAGGGGACCTGATGAGAAAGTGTTGGAGGCTTTATGTGTGCAGAGCTGGTGGCAGCCATGTGGGCTGTTGGCAGGCTTTGCCTGTGGCTGTGGTAGTTTTCTTAGGATGGTGTTTTTTGTTTGAAAATGGCTGTGGTTGGCACAATCGTCTTCCCTGCTAGTTCATGCCTTGCAGTCTGTCACCTCTCATGTCTCTGTGGGTCCTGGGAGAGGAGGGAGGTGGGATGGGGTGACGTTCCTCAAGGGCAGCAGTACATCACCTCACTGGCAAAGTGCTTGAAAGGATGGAGATGGTGCTTAAAAAGTGTGTGTGGGGATACCAGCTGATGGGATCAATCTTAATAAGGGCTACTCATTGTTGATTTTAATGTGAAATTAGAACTATAGTACCTCTTTCCCAATGTAAAGCATTGCCAGATTCCCCACCTCCCCAAAAACACTCTTAGAAATATTTTTTGTTGTCCATCTATGCAGAGAAATAAAATCTGTTAGTTTCCTGTCTTTCTACTCATATTTTCTGTGGCTTACACAACCAGTGGCTGATGGACTTGGATTTGTGAGAGTTCTCTGTGAGAGACCTCTCTCTGCAAGCTTTGGTGTTGGAAAGGTACGTAGATGGCAGAGAGGGGCTACCCTGAGCAAAGGATTTTGAAGGAGTATTTCTCTTAATGTTTCCAATTTAGAAGCTGAGAATTGTCTGGATTTTAAGCAAATTCAGATGGGAACAAACAATGATGAAATGTTTAAAATATGTTTGAACATTTTTGTGGGAATAGGAGCAGTTCTTATACAGGCAACGCTGCAGCTTTCGGGAGGTGAAAATATGTGGCCCTTACACATTGTCAGTATTGTTGCTGCCTTTTTTTTTCCTTCTTTTTCCTTTTTTAAAAATGCTCATGGGAAATTTGCTTTGGTAATTGAGTTTCTACAGAACCGCAACATCCAATAGTTGTTCCTTTCCAGGGGTCACCCTTAGGTTAGTTTAAGTAATGTGCAGTCAGTTTAACCTCTTGTGGTTTGTAGTGCTGTTCTAGAAATTACTGGTGATTTGGGGTGTGTTAGAGTAACAACTTCATAGGAAAACCCCAAATGTTAGGGTGTCTGGCTTTCAGAGAGCTCTGACCGCTTGCCTTGTGAAAACCAGGCACCTCAAGGTACGTCCCTTCTTGCATCAGAAAATGCAGTTAAAGCCTTTATGGCCTGCTGACTTTCCTTTTGAAAGAAGCTGAAATAACCCTGGGTGATTTGTTTACCTACACTGACTTATAACAGCCTCCTGCTTGGAAGGACCATGCAGAACCTGTGCTGGATGCTCTGTGTTGGGTCACATTGCCCTGCGTGGCACTGATTGAGGAGCAACAGTGCTCTGGACCCCCAAATCCTGGGGTTTAGGGGATTTGCTGGCAGCAGAGGGCCAGCTTTAAGAAATTATGAGCTGAGGCTTTAGCTTTGTAACATTGACAGTTTGGTATAAAAAGCTCTGTGTTGCAGGCTGTGATGACAGGGAGTGATAAATCACTCTTGGCTGGTACTACAGGTTCTAATAATGGTGTTTTAAAAAGATTACATGGGTTTTAATACAAACCTTTTGCTTCTTTGTACTCTCCTCTTTTTTAAGAGTTGAGCTTGTTTTGATTCAGCATTCTTGGAACATAAAGACGGAGCCAGGATTTTTACTGGACTGAAATGCAGCTTTTTGCTTCTACAAACATGAGGATCTTGTTTGAGTGTCTTTATAGCCAACTGGCTGGCAGTGTCCTTGTTGCAAAGGAGCTGGCTTGTTTGTTTGTTTGTTTGTTTGTTTGTTTGTTTTAAAGGTAACTTTGCCCCATGGAAGATTAAAGAGCAAGCAGCTTCATCCAGTTGTGGTGAGTGCTGCTATTGGAAAGAAATTAGTGATAGGGAGAGCCATGCAATAAGGGGGATAAATAACCTCCTGCACCTTCCTTGACTTTCCTTGGCCCATTCCCATGGGAGGGACAGAGCATTTATATGATCAAAGAAACAGGCACAATTACAAGCCTGATGGAAAATCAGTCCCTTGCCAGCTACGTATGGGCACCCAAGCGGGCTTTGCCTTTGCTCCGAGTAGTGTGGGCTGGATTTTTTTTTTTGTGTACCTGCCAACCTTAGGGTTTCTAAAGTGTGGTGGCCAGCAGTCCTGGGGGAGCACAGGGTGCCTGGTGAGCCAGGGCAGTGAAGCAGTAGTGCCCGTGTCCCTTTGCCTGGGCAGAGGCACTGGGAGCAGCTGGCAAACACCCAGCATGCAGGTCAGGGGTCAGAGTGGGGCTGCTGGTTTAGTTTGGACTGGAGGAAAACAAGCAGGCTTCCTCCTGAGTTTTGGCTCCATTTAGAGACAGAACTGAGGGTGCCATAGGGCCATATGCTTTTCTTCTTGGTGGGGGGAAAAATGGCTTTAATAGTGTCTGCTAATGATTCAGCGCTGTTTACATAATAATTGTGGTTCGCTTTCATTAGCTCTCATAATGAGATTGCTTTCTTCCAGTGCAATTGCTTGCTGGTTTGGTTTTACATGCTTCTGCCTCCCTGAGTATGGCAGTGAGATGAGGAGGGAGGAGTGCAAGGGCTCTATGCCTGGCCTGGCCTCCCTTCCCCGGCTCCAGGCATGGAAGAAAGCTCACAACTGCTCACTGGAAAGGAGAGGAGGTGAAGGGGTTTTTGTACTGCTGGGACCCAGGTGATGGTTTGGAGCATCATGGCATCTTAGCGGAGTTGGGTTTAAATCCATTTTGCATGAGATTCTCTCATCTTCATACTGAAAACTCTTGGGCTTACCTGTTTGCGAGGGAGGGAATCCAGTGACCTGCTTCCACCCAGAGGAAGAAGCCAGGTCCTTTTGTCTCCCAGTTCACCATATCAGAAGCACTGATCTGTGACAGTGGATGTGCATCATGGATTTTGTCTGTAGCTGCTGCAGCCTAACCTTGATGTCATATTTGTTTGCGTTCCATGTTTGAGTAATTGTGAATGGTGGAATGCTCCCCAGGCTGCAAGTGCCTGCCTCCTGCAGCACCCAGCTGCTGTGCCAAGGAGCTGCCGTGAGGTAACACCCACTGCTGAGCTCTTTTGAATTAATAATGTCACTAGGAGGAAAATGCAATAGCGTGAGTGCTACCTTTTGAGAAGGTAAGGCTGGCTATTGTTTGGTTGGGTGGGTTTTTTTCCTTTGTAGCGTAGTAGTGGGTGCATGAGGGTTTCAGAGCAGCCGAGTTCTGGCAGGCAGGACATGGCTGACCCTGGCACAGCACTGGGCTGGAGCACAATGGGTCCCCATGGAGCAGTGGGTGCTCACCCAGGGGTGCCATGGGGAATGTGGGGGTCTGTGTGTGGCTTTGCAGATGTCCTGGGGGATGCATGCCCTCTCCCCTTTGGCTGCAAGTGACTTTCTTTAGAAATATGTCTCAACTTGTTGCCATTGGAAAATTAAGGTCTCGACTGCTGGAGGGTCCTGAGTAGAGGAGGAGTTGACCTTCGCCTTTGCAACACAAAACACTTTTATGGAGAGTTGGGAAAGGCGTGACTGCTTTTGGCCATGTGGCTTCTGCTAATTAACTTGAGTTAATTGGGGCTGGTTGAAGAGCTGTGGCTTGGTGGGTAGAGGAGGCTGGAAGAGACAGGGCTCAGGGCTGCTCAGCCCTTTTTAATCCAGCCCACCAAGGGAATCCTGGTGCAGGCGCCTCGCTAGTGAAAACTCCACATTATTAAAGGCTCCGTTATACCTCTTCTTGCCGTAACTCCTGTGAGAACAGCCAGTCTTTTCAGCAACCTTCCTTATGGGGAAAGTTCTGTGAGGGGAGCAGCCTGGCTGGAACGGCACTGCTCCAAACCAGCCCTGAAGCTGCTGTTGAAGCAGTCTGGGAGTGGGCAAGGGTGCCAGGCGAGCCTGATGCTCCTGTCCAGCCTTGCCAAAACAAGGGTTGTGGGTCTCCTTGCTGCCCAACTGCCTCAGTAGGATCCTGAAAAATAGTTGTGGAAAGTAGGGGTTAATTTCTAGGTATCAAAATATGGACAAAAGGTTAAATGAGACTTCCTCCTTGTCAATGAATTAGGGCTTGAAAATATTTGCATTCTTTCCTGAAAGATTTAGGAATAATTATGCAGCACTCAGGGGCAAGGCATTCCCAGATAAACTTAACAACTCTATAATTTGTACTCGAGGCAGGGTTTCTTGTAAATGATAACTTTGTTTAATTTTACAATACTGCTTCCAAATGTTTGCTGACTGAATTGCCAGCTAAACTGGACTTGTGAATCTGGAGGAATATTTATTTGTTTGTTATTGCAGACAGTAAGAGCTGCTGTGTTAGGCTAAAACTTGGCATCTCCTTTACAAGCTGTAGGCATCTCTCCCCAGGCAGGTTTGGTGCAGTGGGCAGCTGATGTAGGGTGTGAACAGCTTTCCAACTTCTCTGTACAAAATTTCTGAGCTTCTCTAGGATCTCCTACTGGTCTGCCTTTCTTTTTCTAGGGTTGGGAAAGGAACGCTGCAGTCGCAATGCACATACTTTATTTCCGTTACTCAAAGCTGGAGTCATGCATAGTTACAGCCAAAGACACTTCAGCAGCTCTGGGGATAACAAGATAGCTGACAGACTGGAATGAGGATTTATCAGGGGTAAAAACTGGCAAAATTCCCTATTTCTGGTTCTTCTTTTTAAATAGGCCCTTCGTGTTCCTGCTGCAAGAGCCCACCACATGTTTAACCCCTTGTGTTCTCCCAGCTGGATCCAGGGACGAGCACTGGCACTGCCCATATTTCTTTTGGGATTAAATTGCTCAGTCCCACATAGTTCCTAGGTGTTGTTTTTAAACTGCAAAGCTCTTTAAAAAGTGCTTTCAATGGGTTTTTATTTTAAAGTGCAAGCCTTTGCACCAGATGTCTGTCTGAGTGACCACAGAATGTAAATTTTACTGTGTGTTGCCTTTGGACTGGCAGTTGGGGAGACTACTGGGCAGTTAACATAGGCAGATTGTGCCATGAAATCCACTTCCTTGGATTTGATTCATATTAATTTCTTTCAAAGCAAATCTCTATTGGCTTCAGTTTCATTTTGCTGTAGAGCTACTTTTACTTTGCCTTTTCTAGGACCTGGAAATACTTATATTGCTATGAGAAATAGGTCATATTCAGCTCCATGTATTTTCAGTTATATGTATATTAATATTGCAAGACATTAAGCAATTTCTTTTTGGGGAAACAAGTTATGGCAGAAGGAGCACACTTGGAAGTTAAATAGATTAAGTGAAATCCCTCAGTTACAGGAGGGAGGTTCAGAAGACAAGTCAGGCAGTTTAGGGAAGGAGTTTCAAGTTAAAATTTAACCTTTCCCAGTCTTCCATGAACAGTGGTGCAGCAAGACCTGCCTGGAGCCAGCCCAGTGCTGAAGCCTGGGGTGAGGGCTCTGATGTGGCCATCTGCAGGGTGGATGGATTTGGAGCTGGTGGTTGTGCCTGTGGTTGAGAGTCTCGACTGGCTGAGAATGAAGAGAATTTCACTTTTTATTGGAAAAGGAAAGAATTGCTCAAGGATTGCAAAACACTTTGTTTTGGAAGAAATGTCATTGTTTGAAAATAGCACAAGAGCAGGAGGGGAGCTGTCCCTAAGCCTGTGGCAGTCTTGGAAATCTTACCTGGGGGCTCAAGTGAAGCTTCAAGGCCTAAGTGTTAGCTTGGAATTTTGTCCGAGGGTGTCCAGGCTGGAGGGCTATACTTCTCCCATCCCTGCCTCTTCCTTTGGTGGTGTAAGGATGGGGAGCTTTATTTATATTGTTTTTTAGTTTTCTATTTTAAGCAGGAGGGGTAGAGTTTAGAAAGGAAAGTAAGTCTTGACTTTTGGACAGAAACACTGACAAGGTGGTGGCCAGCACTTGGTCTCTCATGGGATAGTTGCTGGCTCCTGGTTTTCTGCCCTCTGTGTCCTTTCTGCTCCCTGCATTTATCTCCTCAGCTGAGCCTCAGGCACATGGATTTGAACCAGCATGGCCATCACCACTTTGCTGCAGGCCCTTGTCTGGGTGCTGCTTGGCCTGTTTTGTCTGGGTGCATCCCCAGGACAGGTCCATCCCCACAGCGGGAAGCTGCTCTGGTCACAACACAGTCATCCACTGGAGACACCCAGCACATATGGATTTGCCGCAGAGGGCAGCCCTCCTGCCAAAGCCTTGTCTCAGCTCTGCCAGGATCTCCCCATGTAGGTGGCAGGGTGCTCGGTGCCTCCCCATTGCAGGGGCTGCCCATTGTTCCTTCAGGCTTTTTTTAGCTGCAAACTTTATTTCATAGAGTATTTTTGCTGACAGAAGGTGCTAGGACACAGCAGTGTCTGTGGGGAGGGAGTGGAGCTCCTCTTCCTGCTTCAGAAAGACTAACAACTGGTAAATCCATCCCATCCTTCTAATCAGCCATACCCTCCCTGGGGCCCACAGTGCCAGGGCTGTTCACCTTCCTGCTGGTGGATGTCGATGGTCCTGCCTGGGAGGTGGATGGCAAAGGTCCTGTTTGCACTCCCTACTCCCCCCAGGTTGCTCAGGGCTGTGCTTAAGAAGACAAAATAAACCCCTTCACTGCCTGCCAGCAAAACCTCAGTGCAATTGTCCCCTGGTGCAGTTGGGTGATGTAAGCCCAGTGTGTTGTTTTCCCATCTCACCAAAGCTGTTTGCACAAGCTCAGCTGCTGTTCAAGACAGGGGTTCAAAGTTGGGGTCTGCAGGTGGACAGTCTGCGCAACACCAGGGCTGAGGTGTCTCCCAAACTTGCTTTTTCCAAAATACCTAAGAAAACATTACCCTGTGCCATGTTCCCATGTGGAGCAGCAATGAGAAGGCACATGCTTACACTATGAAATATGTTTGGGAGGAGAGTAGGGAACTCAAAAACTTCAATTTTCAAAGGTTGAAGTGACCTCCTGCACTCCTGTTATCAATCGGGATGCTGCTGTCCCTCCTGGTAGGCATTTGCTCAAACAAAGGTGGCAGCACAGAAATTGGCTTGGGAATTGTTGCAGAGATGTTGGGATTTATCTGTGCTGTGGTGAGGAGGAGTCCCTATGTGAAGCTGGCAGCAGATAAGGCTGGTGTTCACAGCTGTACCAAGGAGAGCAGCAAAGACAGGGCATTCTGGAGAGGGGGAGAAGGAGGAATTTTTAATTTTGTGATATCTTAATCTTTTCTCCCCTCTCTTCCACCCTCCTCGCCTCATCCAGGGTAGGTTAAACTACTCAACCTCACCTTTTCCACAAACACTGGCAGGCTGGTGGTTCCAGACCTGGGAATACATTGAGAGTCTGTTTCAGCAGCAGGATGGGTTTTTGCATGTAGGTTGTGTTGTGCTAGCAGAACACAGTGCAGTGCTTGTGTGAGCTGGGTGGCTTACGCAATGGATACCTGGCTGTTGGAAAAGTAACACTTGGTAGTAATAGCAGTCAGGGGCTTAAAAGCATGTTTTTCAGGTCAAAAAATATTATTTACAAACTCAGCTGTGGTCTTAGCTCTGAGGTGTTTTGTCCAAGGGGAGATAAAGCAGGGAGGTGGGAGATGTAGGGGATGGTTCTGAACATCACCGGAGCACAGGCTGTGCTCCTGTGCCATTGCTGCTACTCCCTGGGTGAGGAGACAGTCACCCTACTATTGGGATCTCTGGGCAAATATCCTGCCCTGTGCTTGGGATTGGTGCCTCTTGCCTCTCCAGGCACCATCCCTTTTTTTTTTTTTTTTTTTTTTTTTGGGGGGGGGGGGGGGGGGGGCATTGAACCTGGAGCTGTGCCTCTAGCTGGAGGGAGGATTTCCACTGACACCCTCCCTCTGTATGGTGGCCCAGTTTCAGGGAGTTTCAAAAGTCTTGGGCAAGTTGCACCTTGGGTTTTTGGCACTGGACGTCCCCTGCCTCCTGTTGTGCTGCTTATTTGCCTTTCTCTGTGTGTTGCTTCAGCCTTGGCCATGTGTGTTTATGGAGGTTTGTCTTATTTACATGAACAGTTCTCAGTTCAGCTGAAAAGCAGCTTTTTTTTTTCCTGGGAGCAGCCAGGAACCACTAGTGTGTGATCTTTGTGTATAAAGTTGCCTTTCTGTGATTATAAACAGTGGCCCTAGGATGGATGTGTGGTGGACCTGTTTCGATTTAAACCTGACCCACCTCCTCGTTTTCAGTGCTGGCATCCCCTTTGAGCAATGTGTTCTTTCTTGCTTTTTGCAGTAACGCATGATGTGAGTTTTTTAACCTTTAAATTGGAAAGTCCTATCAAATTGTGGTGTCCTGCCCTAGGCAGCAGTGTATGATTTTGTATTTAATGATTTTTTTTTTGCCGATGCAATATCAGGTACACAGATTGCTCATTAATTTCCCATGTAGCCTTTCTTATGATGGCCTGGTAAGCCAAAATAGCCTGATAGGCACAGAGAGCCTATTGCATGTCCCAATTAGCCCCTGGGAGCTCTGACTGAGGGAGGGGATGAGCTGGGAAGCACAGATGTGCCTTGGTCCTGCATCTGCAGTGGAAGAGCTACTGCAAGATCAAGCTCTGCTGGCTATCCCTCCCAGAGCCCTTCATCTGGGCTTGTTTCCCCAACCCTGCTTTGCATCAGATTGATGTGAGCTAATTATTTCTGAAACCCCTCTAATTGGTGGCTCTTTCTGGTCCAGCTGTTTGTACAGTCATGAGCAGAGTGAAGACCTGGGGCAGAGCAGCATCACCTTTCTTCCCTGGAAGGCAGGCTGGGTCAAGGGGTTGACGGCATCCCTGGGGTCATTGATGAAGCAAGAAAGGCCTTTGTGTGGCTTTGTGGGCAAGGATGGAAAATGCAGCATTCTAGAAGCTTGCTGCTTTACTGGGTGTTCATAGTGTACAGCTGTGTACATGTAGCATGGGTTCCTCAAAATTGAGTTGTGGTTGTGATGCTTTGGAGAAGCATTTCTGGGGTGATGGCAGTGGTTCTTCCAGACTCCTGGAAAGCTGCTCTGCAGTGGAGCTGCTCAGCTAGAATATTTGCTCCCAAACTGGCTCATTGTGGAAGGGGCACTGCCTGTGTCTGGGCTGAGAAGGTCACCCTGCGCTGAGCTAAACTGAGGGGACAACCAGGGGGCTGGAATTGTAGAGCAGCACAAGTGCTCTGCCTTTCCTCTGGTGCCAAAACAGTCTCCGTGTTGCTATGAAAATGTCTTGTGGAAAACTTTCCACTTAGAACTGAAGTCTCATTTATGTCTGCCCAGGACCTGCTCTTGGACTGAATTTTATTTTCTAAGCAAATGAGACTTTCTGGTCCTTGAGGTGGTGGAAATAACTGCTCCACCAGCTTGCAGCCCACCCGCCCTCAGGGGCCTGGGAGCCAGTGGGGGGTTTTGACAGAGGAGATGGTTTGTTCAGCAGGAGCAGAGTAGGGCTTGAGTGGGGCAGTGGGCAGTTTGTGAGCCCTCTAAAAACTCGGTTTTCAGGGGACCACAGCTCCCCATATTGCAACCTTCAGAGTACTGCTGTGCTCCCACAGACCCCTCCAGTCGCCCCTCAGACTGCAGGCTACAAACTGAATATGAAATGCTTAATAGGAACCAAACTGCCTTGAAAAATGTGTGGATGCAAAATAAATTTGAAAAATCTGGCCTTTTGTGTATTTTCTTTCTGGAGTCTTTTAACCTGCTCTAAGTTCTTATGTTATCTGCACTGTTACTCTGCTTGGCATGCTTTACAAGCAGAAGAAGGGCTTATTAATGTGGATTTTACATAGATAAATGTGGTTGTGAAGTACTATTGACACATGGAAATGTTGGTGGATGCTTAGAGAAGGATCAGCTGCTTTGTGATGGCTCTGTGCCAGTTCCCTCATTCGAATACAGTTATGAAACCCAGTTGTAGCAAAGCATGTTGTAAAAAAAAAAAAAGCATATTTCTGTGGCTTGCAAAGAAGAAAAATCAAACCCAAAACCACACACACCCCTCCTTAGTAAAAGTTTTGCGCACATAGGAAACAAAGGCATCAGCATTTGCTTGTCAGAGCTAATAAAGTTTGCTTGGATCTTAATTTTTCTGCTTGATTTCACAAAGTAATTGAAACTTCCTTTTTGCTGCAAGCCCTTTTCCCCCCTTCTTTTCCCTTTTGCTGCAAGCCCTTTTCCCCCCTTCTTTTCCCTCTTTTTAAAAAATATTCTTAAAAGAACATCTTTTGGTTAGTGAGTTGATGGAATTTTGCTCAGGGGGCAGGTGCAGTTTGAGTGTACTTTGCAACTGGTCAGTCAAAGCTTATAGGACAAATTACTTGTGTCTGCAAGTCATTCCTCCAAGTTGAAAACCACCTAGAACAAATAAACCTTGAACTACAGGTTTTATAGGAGCTTTTGAGCATGTGAAGCTTTTGTAATCGCAGTGATCTGATAAAATCTTAAAAACCAGGGTTCCCATAAAGAAAATAGTTCCACTTGAGGTGATAACAACCACATCTGGTAAACTTTGCTTGCTACCTCCTGATGACCTGTGAAACAGCAAATAGTCCCCACTCCAGAGGAATGGACAACTATTGGTGCCATACCCTTGTCGTGGAGGGGATGCACCAAAAAAAAGTTGATTTGAGAGCAAAACCAACAGCCTTTGATGAAGGAGCCTCTTCTGGCTCATCCTCTAACTCACATTTGATATTCCATGACTACAGTGTCTTGCTGCTTGCCTCCCGGCCGGCACAACACAGGGAGATTCAGAGGTTAGGATAAGGAGGGGCCTGCGTAATTGAAAGCAAACAGCTAAGACAAAGAAAAACATAAAACAGGAAACCCAAAGCCACCAATAGAAATCAGACTTTCCAGATTGATTAGTTCAAATTTGTTTATTTGAAGTCCCAAAAGTTTGCATTGTCACTCTGTAAGAGACGGTCCGAAGATCCTCATCTGCCTCACGACCATCATCAAGGACAGAGACTGAAACCCCTAAAAGGACTCTAAAACCCAACACAGGAGTTCTGGCCTGGCTGAGGTGGGATGTTTGCCAAGTGTTGCCTGCAGGTGTGTTCAATGGAAAAACCCGGCACGCATTTCCATCGGAACATCAGAACCTGAGCAGAAACAATGGGCAAGTCACGGTGAATTGACTGCACTTGCTGACGGCCGTACCTGTTCCCGTTAACACTGCACTTGCTGACGGCTGACCTGTTCTTGTTAACACTGTGCTTGCTGACGGCTGACCTGTTCTCAGTTCTCTCAAGACGAACACACCGTGATGATTTCCTCACCTTTTGGCCACCTGCCTGTCGCTTTGGAAAGGACTATAAGGACCCCTAAGTTAACCAAAGACTTTGAGATCTCCCCACAGAAGAAGACGGATCTATTGGCTGGGCCACGAGGACTTCGTCTCTCTGTTGGTAGCTATTACCCACGCCTTCTTTTTCTTGCTGTCCTTTGTTTCCCTTAAAATCCTTCTATCGCATTTGATGTTGGCACTCATAAAAGTGCATTTGTTTTGATGAATACTGAAATCCCCTCTGTGTTGTTTTTTGCACTCTGAGATCCTTAAAACGAACCATCACGAACCCCGCTTGCATTAGCGGATCGTGACACTCTTTTGAGGTGTCTCTCCAATTTGGCAATATGTTGACCATGTGTTTGCAGATCAGTTTTTCACAAGAAAGACCCTGTTTTTTGGTGTGTTGATGTTGCCTTAAACTTTGAATTGAAAGGAGGGTTGCAAGCTCCAAAGACTGATTTGTAATTGTGACATTCAGGTGCTGCTTTAGAGGTAATTACATTCTGTTAAACTTTTAGTTCATGGAGAATTTTCCTTGGGCACATACTTAGTGCTAAGATGTGCTGCTGATCACTTTTTCCCCAGGTTTAGGAAACAGGTTTAGGAAGACTGATGCACTTACTGGCTTTGGAAATCAGTGGAGACCTGAAAAAGTCTGGGTTTACTTTTGTTTTTCAGAGTGTTTTGGACGGAGAGGTGCTTCCTATCTTCAGTAACAGATCAACAGTGCAGCTGTAATATATATATATATATATATATATAGTATGGATTTGGCATAAACACCCTCAAGTCCCCAGACAGAGGAATTACAGCTCCAACCTATTAACTGTTGGCCATTAATGAGTTCGGTCTAAATGCCTTGATTGTGCCTGAGATTTCTAAACTGAATCTTTGCATAACATTAGCATGGCAAGAATGCCTCCCAAGGACAAACAAGAACTTCCCAGGCCTTCCCGTGCCTCTGCAGGAAGGAGTAAGTACGTTTTGGGTTGTACTGATACCATCTCGTGCCTTAGTACTATCAAAGTGGGTAGAAGCTCCCCGCTGCTCTGGTAGCCTGGCTCTGATGTTCTTTCACATTCAGGTGCATTGTTTATCTTTAACCAAGGCTTGGATAAACTTCCAAAATAAATGACTGTAGTAGTCCAACTCAGTCTGCTTTGGCATAGATTTTCTGGAGTGACTCAAACGTTATAAATATGAAAGTAGCTAGACTTCAAACGCCGCTTTTGGACCAGGTTTTCAGAGTTGCCTCCTAAAGCAGCAAAGGGGATCCTTTCCTTGAAGAAAATCTTTGGTTTTTCTCCTATTTAGACCCCCGCCCTCCCCGTTTCTCTTTTCATCTGCACCCTTTGTTCACGTCTGCCTTCCTGATTAAGAACTAATCAGTGAAGATAGATTAGTCCGGGAGCATTGCAGCCCTTGGGACCCGTGCAGCTCCGGCGGGTCAGGAGCCGGGAGGCCCCGCGGGGTCACCGTCACCGCTGCAGAGGAGGCTGGAGGAGGCCGGCTGGGCTGCGCTCCAGTGCACGGAGGAATGTGGTAACAGGATTTAAAGGAAACGTACAGAACTAATGAGGATTAAGGCTAATTGTCCTATGAGGGGCAGCAGGATGTGGCTGTGCAGGGAACAACTCTGCTAGGGGGAAGGTCTGGTAGTTAGGGCCTTGTTCGTGGAGGGCTCAGGTAGGTTTTGGTTGGTTTAGTTGCTGTGTGGAGAAATGGAAAATAGTGGATTGGAAACGAAAATAAAAAAGTTGAGCTCTCCCTTAAAGACTTCAAGGCTGTTAAAGCAAATATTTCTGCAGTTGGTGGGAAGCATGCTCCAAATGGCTGTTTCTGGCCGTGCCCCGGCTCTGTTTTTGCTGGCTTTGCATAACTGTTGCTCTGTGCAGGGAGCTGATGTCCCCCAACTGCTCGTCCTGGGGCTGGCAGGAGGCTCTTGCTGAAGGACTTTGGGTGCCAATGAGTTTGTTTTGAGCAATGGCATTGAAATGAATGGGCAAGGAGACTCGCTCCTTTTTAATGCCTTTATTAAGATCAGCTCTAGGTTGGGGGGCTCGAGGGGCTGTGCACACCGCCACTACTCCCGATGGACGACGCAGAGGAGGAGACGATCAGCTCTTCCACACGGCAGAGCTGAGGCTTCCTTCTCGCAGGAGTCCCTGGAAGACCACTGGCTCGTTGGAAAGTCTAGGGGAGTCCTGTGTAGAGGATACTTTTGAAGTTATGGTGACAAGATGGAACTCAGGTCTAATTGGTGTGAGATTCTTCATGGTTCTGCTGACTTAGAGTGGTTATTTTTAGTTTTTGGTTTGTGTTGGCTCGTCGTTTTTTTAGGGGTTTTAAGTCCGAATCGTGTCCCATGAGTATTTGAGGTTTTTTTATTTGTATGTCGGGCGGTGCCATCGGCTGCCTCAGTGGTTGCTGTGGCAGGAGTGACAGCGAGGACAGTTACAAAGAAAGGGGTTTCAGGTAATTAACATTTGACAGACAAAACATTTAGGGAAGATATTTCTAATTACCATAACAATCGGTCTGAGCTAAACGACAGAGAAAAGCCTTACTATAGGCAAGGCAAAACTGAACTTAGAAATTGTCATTTTGTTTCTTACAGCATGAATGCTGTTGGAGGTGTTTAGAGGACCCTGCCTCCCCTGGTAGGTCAGACTGGTTATCAGGTCTTGCAGAAAGGCCATGGGTATCTCTGAGCTTGAATAAGGGAGGATTTAAGAAGCAAAAGCCCTCAGGGTTGGTTCTCAGCAAGCCAGTGTGTGTGAAATGCAGTCTGGAGCCAATCAACAATCATCAAGTGGTGTTAGAGGGCAACCAGACCAAAAAGAGTTATTCCCATTGTATTTCTGCGCTTTGGGGAAGATCTGTCATTGCCTGGAAGAAAGTGAAGTTTGCAAGCGTCCCAGCCAGAGAATGGAGAGATGATGCCCTTCAAGGCTGCAGGACCCTTCAGGCAAACCCCTGTTTATTTGCCTTGTGTCAAGGGAGGGGATCAGAGTGGGGTCTGCTGGACAGGGTCTGGGGACACCAGGGGCCTGTGATTCTCAGCAGGTGTGGGTGGACAAAGTTGCTGAAGCAAACTCGTTCTTCCTTGGGCCTTGGGTTTTAGCTGTTCCTGATGGAAGCAGTCCAAAGCTCAGTTTTCTGTCCTGTACAGAGGTCCTTGGGTGACATTGGGGGTATGCAGAGACAGAGGAGGTGCCTGGTTTCCCAACTGTTAGATTACAGCTGGACTTTGCCACACCTGAACCCTTAAAGCTTGTCATCTTTTTGTTTATACTTCCAGTTACCACAAATCCTAAGTCCTGACCCCAAAAACTCCAAGCAAGCAATACTCTTGCAAATGGAGAAGATAGGGTGTTTCTCCTTGGTGCAATGCTTGGGCTCACTTTTACTCCCTCCCTGAGTGGGATTCCTGGGATCAGTGGGTGCTGCAGTGTGGGTGGCTGGTGGCATGCAGGGCACCAGGAGGAAGGAGATAAGGAGTTGGTGCTCTGGTCCGAAGTCCAGGCTGCCTGTGCTGTTGGGAAGAGAGCTCTGCCATTGGCAGCTGCATGGGACAAGGAACTCACATAGCTTTTGCTATCAAAGCAAGGGGAGTAAAAACAGTCCTCCTGTCCATGTCACTTAAGACTTGGGTGGCCCTGGCTGGTCCTGGCTCTTTGCTGAGCCCCTGCATCCAGCTTACTCTTCTCCCTGCCCAAACTACCCAAGGCAGGGTGAAGGAGCATGTCCTTATAAGTGGAAAACATCACCCTGCTACTTCCCAGATATTTGTGTATTTAATACACTGCCCTTTAATATAGTTGTTTGCAGTTGGTCATGGTTTTTTGTTTGGGTGTGTTTGTTTGTTTCTTGGGGTTTTTTTCCCCTTCTCTTCTGTGTAAAGTTGGTCTCAAAATTACAGCAGGTTCCACAGTGCCTATTTTGGATCCCGCAATAGGGGATTAATCTCTCTGGAAATTAATTAACATCTGTCTTGTGCTCCAATTTGTAGATTAGATTATTGTTTGTATAAAGCCTGGGATATTTTTTAAATTTTATTTTAAGTCAAAAACAGGAAATTGTGGCTGAATTCCACAAGCTTTGTTTCTTATTTGAGGAATTAAAAACATCTTTAGGTTTTGGGGTTTCTTAAAAAAATTTTGCTTGGGTCACAGCTGCCAGTTTGCATGCCCTTAGTGCTCTTACTGCTGTGGAACCTCATGGAAATGGTAGCTCTGCTTTGTGTTGTGGTGCACGTGTGGTTTTGCTTGTGCAAGCAGGAAAGCTTCACTACTGTTGAGCCCCTGCGTAGCTGATAACATTGGAAAGGGGAGATGTTCAGGGGGTTTCACCACACAGCCACAGTTCCAGTGCCTTGGGACAGTGATGCTTGCCTTGAAATGTGCCAGTGCCACCAGTTGGGACAACAGTGGCTTCCCATGGTAGTGCAGCTCTCAGCTGAGATCTGTCTTACCGAGTGCCTCCACAAAACCATGAATGTCTTACATCCTTCTGAGTTTCTTTTGTTTTGGGGGTATTTTTCCACATAAAGCATGATTCTCAGAATCACAAGGGTCATCTACTGCCAGATCTGGGACTTGCCAGTGGATGACCAGTCTGCTGGCACAAATAGGTAAGCCTGGGTGCACCTCACAAGAACCTACTGTGTGCCTCTGAAATGTGTTTCTGTGTGTTGACACTAGATTCAGCTGTGTTTGAAAAGGAAAAAATTACTGGAAAAGTGGTTGCCAGCGGCATATTTCTTTTTCCTGCCTGCCCACGTGGTGCCACCCTGCACTGGTGTGAGCATCCCTGGAGGTGCTTGGTGGAGGGTCTGTTGCATGCAGAGGGAGAGGGGCCAAAAGTGGAGGGAGAAAATGTTAAGTATGAAAAATATTCCAATTTAAATTACATTGGTTGTGATGGAATAAGTTTTGGTCAACGGCTGCTTTTTTCTGGCAAATAGCTGAAAGCTTTAGGGAAAAAAAAATGCAAACAGGCAGGTTTTTTTGGCTTTGTTTTGCCTTCTTAATGGGGAATTTGAGGAAAAAAATGAGAAGCCTCACAACAAAAGTAACTGTCTCCCAGCCACATCTCTTCTATTTGCTGTTCCTTGTGCCTGAGGCTTCAGTAATTCTGTGTATTTGCTGTTCCAAATGGATTCTCTTCCCTGCCACCCCTTTTGCCCCCTTTAATTGCATTGAATTATACTTAGTGAGATTTTTGGATTACCCTGGTAAAATCTGCTGGCCAATCTCTGTTGAATTTTGAAGTCTAATTGCTGGCTGTATGCAACTTCTTTTTCCTGTGACTTTTACCCTTAGGTAAAGGTAAGAGTTACTGACTGCAGGTATTGAGCTTTTTACATGTTGTTTGGTAGCTGATAGAGGGGCTCAGTCATCCTGGAGGTGGGTTGGTTTATTATCTGTATCCAACCTCCTCACCAGAGAAGTGAGAAAAAAACAACAATAATTTTCAGCATACCTTGACCCTTGTATAACACCACTCAGTGCATGTCGGCAGAGACATGTTATGAAAACTATTTAATGCCTGAAGAATTTAGTGATAATAAAGAAAATTTGCATTTCCTATGTTCTCAGAGATACCAAGGAGGGGTTTTTAGTTTTTTTTTTTTTTTTAATTAAGAAACAACTCTTGGTTTTCTTTGAAGGTTTCTGTCTTAGCTAGAGCCAGGGAGAATCCTGTAGGTAGCCAGAGTGATTTCCTTTTCAGATTTGCTTAAATAATAAGTTTAATTATGTAATATTTTAATATTCTTTTTTTTCCCCTTGCCTTATTTGTATATTCAGGTCTTTGTGTGATTTCTCTCTCTTTTGATGTTTGCAGAAATGTATTATTTTCATCTGTCTGGTTTGTGTTTGGTGTGCCACTAATTGACTCATTATCCTGTTTGTTGGAATGAAAGCAGGCTCTATCATGGCATATTTTTCCAGGGTGTAAAACCTTGCAGTATTCGGGCCACCCTGTTGGTTAGGAAATTGTTGGCTGTGCTGTGGAAATGAAGTAGTGATGGTATTTTTCCTCAGGTGAGCTGAGTTTTAGCTTTTAATGAACTCTTTAAACCTCGCTGAAGACAAGATCCCGCATCCTCCTTGCTTAGACATCACCTGCAAAGGGCAGAGTCCCCAGCTCAGATGTGCTGTAGAGAGTTTCTGGGTTTGGTCCTTGGGGTCTTCCCACCTGAACGTCTCCGTTGCCCCAACCTCAATTTGAGAGCTGGGCAGGAGGGGATCTCAGTTGACCAGTGATGCTTCTCTGGGCTGCTATGGAGAGCAGAGACAGATCTTTGTCTTTTGTTTGGGGCTGAAGAGCTGGGTTAGGAGTGTGGGAAGGGCTCTTCTGGTCTATCCATGCCCAGGAGGGATGTCCCAAAATCACTCTGGTTGATCTCAGCAAACAGCATTTACCCAGACTTGGTCTTTCAGGGACTGGCTCTGTCATCAGGCCCAGGATGAGCTTTGCAGTGGTTATTTGAACCTGGGCAGGTGGATGCAAGAGCCCTCTTTGTGTCCTAAGTCACTCTTTCCAGTAGAAAATTAAGTTTCTTAATGTGCATTTGGCTTAATGTACACACATGGATATAAATCTCTCTTGTTCTCTGCACTCCCTGATCCTCTTGGCAGTAAATTTGGGAACCAAAAGCTGTCAACAAAGCAAAATGGAAAAATAGAAGCCAGACAGACCTCGGTTGTATACGATATTTTAAGTAACTGTAGGTACACACTATGGAAAGAATTAGGATTATTTGTTGTGTTGAAGGGAGGTATGTCACTGAGGTATTGTGTGCACTACCATTCCCACGCCTGCAAGATGGATTAGGAGCTGAGTTAACAGATGCAGTAAAGCTCAACTGAAAATAGTTCACTGTTGTTAAGTGTAGGTGAAAGGGCTTTGGTTTGGGTATCAAAGAGTGTATTTTGACTGCTTGACAAGTTTGCAAAGCAAAAAAAATCATTTCACTATTATAAGCTTTCTCTGTGAATCTGGGGATTTTTTTTGTGCCATTAGAGTAATCAGCAAAAAACTGAAATGCACATTGATTAATAACCTAAGTGGAAATGCAGGGGAAACAAGTGGCTTTAACATTAATAAGGCAAATAAACCATTTATATAAAACGGTTGCTAATTGGGTGGGATGTTAAATATGCTGCATGCTAGCACATGGTGCCAAACTGTGGTACTTCCATAACCCTACCAGTCAGCTTTGGGAGCTGACTACATGGTGAAGATGTCTTCTGGCTTAAAAAATCCTGTGTGGTTGGAAAAAAAGGTTCAGGTGGGGATGAGAATCCATGATGATTAAATCCAGGACCAAGATCTTCTGTGATTCTGAAAGGGCTGGAGCCCCATGCCTGGATGGAGAGTGGTGCTGGCTGCTGACCTTCATGGTGAGGACCTGAGTTAGGGAACATAGGGTATGCTCACTCTTCTGGTGCTTTTAGGTGTGAGATCCCAACAGGAATTACTAATGTTTTGAGGAGGGAAGAAAGGAAAGCTGACTGGTTGCATGAGCCTTTAGAATGGGAATGAGAAATGATTCACATTGGAAAACAGGGTATGTTATTTTGTGTCTGGTGATAGATGTAGGGAGGCTGCTGCACAAAGTGCTTCTCCTGGAAGTGTGTAGTTGAAATAAAGGTTTGGGATGGTTGTAACACCATGCACTCAGGAGCATCGAGGGAAGTACAGCCCCAGATGTGCCACCCTGGTTTGCCCTGCTCTGATCAGAGGGACCAGCAGCTCTTCATCATTTGTTGGATGTGAGCATAGGATTCTAACTCTGCTGCCCTTGGTGGATGTGTCACCACTGTTAGCAGGACCTCAATGCTGTTTTACATCCCTTCCTTCCTGGCACGTGGCCATCTCCATAGGAGTATTCTCCCCAGTAAAATAAACACAAGGCTGACAGCAGCACAGCTTTAAAGCAAGTGGAGAACACTGACGACCCAGTGAAAAAGGAGAGTTCTGATAAGAGGCATCAACTAAAAATTCAAGTTTGCTGCTTCTGCCAGGAAGAAAGCATGCCTTGAAGCAGCATGTGTGTGTGACAAGAGGAGGGAGGAGGTGGTAGGGCTGCTTTGGGGGTGCAGTGTACCCCAGAGACAGCTATTTTTTCCTCCCTTTGGTGTTCACATCTTAGTGTAATTTCACCGGGAAATAGTTAAATGCCAAGACTGCATTTTGGTAGTGCTTTTCGTTAGCAGGTATCTAACAACAGTGTAAACAGTGATTATGCTGTGGCTGTGCCAACATCCTCTAGGGATTACTGCAGTGCCACTGAAGATGGACAAGAGCTTATGGTCCATTCCCAGAGATGCTGAGCATCCCCAGATCATTTTGTAGCCAGGAAAAGGGGGCATTTTTGGTATTCTGGGTAAATCAAAGGTGATTGGATTGAGTGGACAGTTCGGTAGATGTGTCTGTCTCGATGACTCTGCCAGAGTCATTCACAAGCTCATGCTTTTCTTTCTTCTTCTTGCCCCTTGCTAATGCAGGGCCAGAGCAGTGGAGCTGTGCTCAGGGGTGATACTAGTGTTTCTTGTCATCTTTGTTGGGGGTTTTGTAAAGCCTCAGTAGCATGTCAATTATATCTGATGGGTGGAAGCCTAATGTTCTGTGATAATTAGAAGGCAAGTGTAGTGTGAATTGGATTAGAGTCCGGCATTATAGTCCAGGATTCCTTTGGTAGTTGGTTCAGAGGAAGTCATAAAACTCCTTTAAAGATGACAGAGGCCCATGTGTGCTAGAGGGGAGAGGCAGAGCACAAGGCTGAAATGCTGGCTCCGCTTTCAGGTCCTCAGCAGTGTTTGCCTCCTGCTCCTCCACCACCCAACTTTACCCCAGCCTGATTTCTCACATGAGAGCAAAGTCCAGCAGTAACATCTCAGACCATAAACCACTTCTGGCTTGTTTACCTAGCTCCAATGAAGGGCTGGGCTGTGTGGGGAGTCTTTTAAAGAAATACCCACCCCCCGCCTCCCAGTAAACTGCTCCTGGAGCTTTAGCTAGTTTTGCAGTTAACTGTCCTTAAAGTATGAACTTGAGCAAGGTGAGGAGAAGCAGGCTGGGAAGGTGTGCTAGACATCCAGAAACAGCATTTTGAAAAGGTCTTGGAAAATTGTTTAGTAAAGAGAACTGCTTTTCAGTATTACATAGCCCCTGAGTTTGCACTGCTCACTTACTTATTTAATGAAAACTTGTTTTTCAACACGTTGCAAAAGTTAGTTGATTTAGAAGAAACTGTGTGCCCGGAGTCTGCTAACTGCGGTGTTTCTGTAATGGCTTAAATCATAATTTTGCAAGATTACCTTTCTGCGTGCATTTCATAGAATTCACAGAATGATTAGGTTGGAAGAGACCTTCAAGATCATCGAGTCCAACCCATGCCCTAACACCTCAAGTAAACCATGGCACCAAGTGCCACATCCAGTCTTTTTTTAAACACATCCAGGGATGGTGACTCCACCACCTCCCCAGGCAGACTATTCCAGTATTTAATCACTCTTTCTGTGAAAAACTTTTTCCTAATATCCAACCTATATTTCCCTTGTCGCAGCTTAAGACTGTGTCCTCTCGTTTTGTATTTGTTTGGATGTACAGATGGTAACGTCATGTACCATCACATTTCTGTCTTTAAACAACCATCTTCATTCCCCATAGGTGTGCTGTTTAACCAGCCAAGGAGCAAGTTTCTTTCATAATTTTTGGTCCCTCATTTCTCTCTCTGTACTCATGTATCTTAAAATAAGGAAAAGTCTTGCTGCAACAGGCCATGAGAAAGATCTTTTGCAAATCCATGTCAAGCTGTGGTGATGGTGTGCATATGCAGTAGATGTTTGGAGTCAATCTCTGCTACTTGAGCTCTTTTTGCCATGCAGCCCCCGATGTGATGATTGCACACCCTGTTAAACAATTCAATAAAAAGCATAACTTGAAAGGAGGCTGTGGCAGAGTTACATTTTTGCTGTGCTCACATGGTGATAAATTACAAAAGGTGCCGAGGTTTTCACACTCAACAGTAGATGAAGAGTTGCCTTGTATGGGCATTGTTTGATGAGTTTTAACTTGGGGAATAATTATTGCCGAATGTGTCCTTGACAGTGAGCGCACACCATGAGCATTCTCTACATAATATACATAAACATTAGATCTCTGCTAAGTATGCCTAAATACACATATTTTTCACTAGTTTTCCTTAGAGGAGTTCACTGCCAGTCCGACAAAGAGCTTTGGCTTTGATCTTGGCTCCAGGTCGGTGTTTGTGTGTGCATAACTGGTCCATGCTCACATGGAGCTCTCCAGCCTTCATCCCTTCCATTCCCCTGGTTGTAGCACCGTGGTGTTTGAAAGCTGTTTGATGATGTCTTGCATCAGAGTCTGTCTGCATGGGATGAGTCCTGTGGATGGATCCTGAATGGATCAGCTCTGCTAGCAGATTTAAAAGGCCAGACATGAGATTTCTCACACACTGTGCCAGTGTTGATTGGATATATTCTTAGGGATGCAGTTGTGCTAAGGACAAACCTCTGTGTGGGAAAACTGGGGCCCCCAGTGTCTTCCAGTGATTTTCCAGTGTCATCTCCCACTTTGGCATAAGAAAACTTCAAGAAAAGCAGCCCACAGATCTAAACTTTCTGTTTTTTAAATGCTGGGTAGCAGAGTGCATCCTCCTATGATTAGCACTGAGTAGCCAGAGCTGGAGTATAAGAACTCCAGACAGAGCTAATTCTTGATCATGAGCCAAGACCACATAGTGCTGACGTGACTGAAAAATATCTTCCATAATTACATTGCTTGGTCATTCATTTTTGAATGTCTGGGTTACATTTTGGAGCATTGTTTCTTAATGATCAACCAAATGGGATCTGTGCAAGCTTGGTTTGCTGTCAGTAGTGCTCTTGCTTGGCTTTGCATGTGTCCTGGGGAGGCACTGTCAAATCTGGGACAAAGGGGATTAGAGGAAAATATTTCGCTTTGTGACATTAGGCAAGATGGTAACTGTAGTTTAATAATGCAAATAGATGTGAAACTGATACCTGTATTTGTGAAATAGACTGGGCTTTTTTTATAATGAATAAATTGGAGAAGTTGTTAAAACCACTGTATTAGGGATTGTAGGGCATCTACGGACAACTTCAGAAGTGTCTGTGAAGTGTAACTAGGAAAAGAAATCCCGCTATCAGTAGGTCTGAATTTGCTTTGCTGCTATTCTTGGTTAATGTTGTGTCAGAGTCCTTAGTCCTGTATTGGAATTGGAGCAGAGATTGAAGGTGAAATAAAGCAGTGATGCTTGGGCACTTTCTTATTTTGATGCTTGCTGGCAAGGTGGTGCCTTGGGTTGCAATGCAAGATGTAACCAAAAGTATGTATTCTATTGCCATCTGTTGAAACCGGTGCTTCACGCTACTGCTTGGAACACCATCTTGGGCCTGGAAAAGCAGGTCCTGTGGAGACATGGCACCCCTGAGAGAATCGAGTCACACAATGGGACCCATTTCCAGAACAGTCTTATTAACACCTGAGCCAGAGAACATGGTATTGAATGGATATATCATATCCCTTATCATGCACCAGCTGTCAGGAAAGTTGAACGGTGCAATGGAATACTAAAGACTACCCTGAAGGCACTTGGCGGGGGGACCTTCAAAAATTGGGAAATGAACTTAGCAAAGGCCACCTGGATCAACACCCGAGGCTCCACCAACAGAGCAGGCCCTGCCCAGTCTGAACCCTTGCACACAGTGGATGGAGATAAAGTCCCTGTGGTACACATGAAAAGTATTTTAGGAAAGACTGTTTGGATTAGCCCCACCTCAGGCAAAGGCGAACTCATCTGTAGGATTGTTTTTGCTCAAGGACCTGGTTACACTTGGTGGGTAATGCAGAAAGATGAAGAAACCAGTTGTGTACCACAAGGAAACCTAATCTTAAGCGAGAATTGTGTGTAAAGTTTCATTGTGTGTATATATATATATATATAGAAGAGTTTATTGATTTGGGTATGATACAGATGGTAATAGAATAAGGGGTGGATAATGTCTTGGGTTGCAATGCAAGATGTATTCTATTGCTATCTGTTGAAACCAGTTGGGGAGGTGTTTTCTTTATCTCTTCTATGAACCATTCCTCATAACTCGGGGGGGTGGGGGCAGGTGTCTTCTGTTAATGGACCAGCTGTTAAAACCAGGTGGGGCAGTGTTCTTTATCTCTTCCACAGCCCATCCTCCCTCGGGGGATATCTGCTGTTAATGGGCCATTAAGGCTCACTGCATGACTGATAAAATTACATCGTCCCATTGTGAGGTGCTCCACCCAGCGGGAGGAGCCAAGCATTCCTACCTGAATAAAATCTGAGATTCAGAACACCAGGACAGCCTGTTTCCACTGGATTTCCCAGAGGAAGACTGGATCCATCTCACCACCACTGGACCTTCAGAAGAAAACGACACCCTTCTACAGGATCATCTCTGCTCCAACAGAACCACATCTGTCACTCCAGGAGGACTTAATTGGACTGCTACCAACACCCTGACCAACAGGGTGTCAGGTTGTATTCTGACTCTGTCAGTGTTTTCTTTTTTGTTTGTTTGCTTTTTTGTACTACTACATTTTTATTTTTAGCATTCCTAATAAAGAACTATTGTTCCTATTCCCATATCTTTGCCTAAAAGCCCCTTAATTTCAAAATTATAATAATTCAGAGGGAGGGGATTTACATTCTCCATTCCAAGAGAGGCTCTGGCTTTCCCTGGCAGACACCTGTCTTTCCAAACCAAGACAGGTGGGCTCAGAGAGGAGTGCTCAGGCATGCTCCATGATGTATTTAGTGGGCAGGATCTGAAAATCTGGGTGCACCCCTTCCTCTTGTTTAAATGACTTACGAAGCTACCTGGAGCTGCCTCCCTTGGAGCCACGTATTTGCTGCTGGAGGTGCTCCTCTGAGACAGTAAGAAGTTGTCTGTGAAAAAAAGATGTATCTGTAAGGAGTTAGTGAGATTTTTCTGTGTTTTCTGAAAGCTGTGCTTAAGCAGTGCTGCTTCCCATAGCAGACTTTTAACTTTCCATAATTGAAGAGCAGTGGATGGTCTCGTGCAATAAATTAGCTGTGTCAGAATTATCTGTTGGTCAAGGTCTCTCTGTAATGCCATAGAAAACAAACAAACCCTGTAGCACAACAGGGAAATGGATTTTACCAGGAGAGGTTCTTAGGAACTATATATATAAACAGAGAAATACAAATATTTGTGTCATTTTTTAAGATGGCCCTGAAGTGTCTGTAAGGAGAGACACTAACTTTTCTGGGCTAGAAAGTCATCCAAAGTGGTACAAAGATTCACTACCTGCGCAAAAGACACTGTTGATAAATCTTGCACAAGGCAGGCAGAGCATCAACCTGTTGTGTTAACCATGGGCAGGCTTTGAACTGTCCAAAACCCACTTTTGTTTTTCTAAACCCAGTTTTGATGCTCTAGCAGGTAGGATGAATGGCTCTTCCTTAAATGTGTGGTGCACTGACTGTCAGGAAGATGTTATTTTCTTCATGGGGGCTGACAAGTCCTTTGCAGCTCTTGACAGTGAGTCTCTGAACCTCCACAGTGGTTGGAGGTCCTTGTGTGTGGAGTCCCTTCAGCCACTCAGTGTAATACCCAGGGTCTGGCCTTGGCAAGACAGACCCTAGCTACCCCTCCTACCTGAGGGGATACTTCCAGTGTGCTCTGTACACAATGGTTTGGTTGGTTCTGCCCCCCCCCTCAATGACCTTGGCCTTGTGGTTCCTTCCCCCTCGGTATGTCTCCATTGGCTTCAGGTCAATGCCCTTACCTGCCCTTTGCCCCACCCCCAGACCCTCTACTTAAGGGGAGATGGGGGTGGGGTTCGCTCTCTTGGCCTTGGCTCTCTTTGCCTTCCCCTCCCTCCCCAGCTCGGGGTGGGAGGGGGAAATAAAATGGACTCTCATGCTTAACAAAAGAGACTTGTCTCATCTGCTTCCCTGCCGGTGGCTGTACCTCCCTGGACACGATGAATACTGTAGCCACGCAATGCTACACTTGTGTACTTCCAGGATGGGAGCAGGCAGGGAAGAGCTTTCCCTTCTCCATCTGTTTCCTCAGAATGAAGGATAAAGTCTGGCAGCAGGGTGTGAAATGGGAGAGAAGGCAGCAGCTTACATGTTGGCTGTGTCTTTTAAAATACCATCTGACTTGGAAACATGAGTTTCTCATCCTGACTGCTTGTTTTGATTGTATCTTCTTCTGTGTTGACAAAGATTTGCCCAATTTGTGCAAATTTGAACCACTTCGGCATCAGCCCACCTACTTTGTGTTGGTGCTGCGTTGTGGGGCCTGTCAGAGAACTGGAGCTGAGGACTGCTGTGCAAAGGGTTTATCTTGGCCCACAAAACTTGACAATGGCATTTTACGGGTGGTCCAGGAAGGGGACACCTTCATCCCACACTGCTGCAAGGCATCTAAAAGCAAATTATATGGGTCCAGATCCTACGTCCAGATTGTCTGAGAGATTTTGAAATGGAGCTGTTGCAGATACTGAAACACTTGGTGATGATCCCTCTGACCAAGCCAGCTTGAGCCAGATGACTCTTAGGAAAGAATTATCTTAAGGAAAAAATAACTGTTTGAAGTCTCCAAAAACAAACCCACTGTTTCCTCCAGGATAATGACAGAAAAATGCAAAATTAGGAGCTGGGAAATAAGAAGCATTTTCATGAGCCATTGCATAAAGCAAGTATAATTTAGTGTCAGTGACAACTGTGCTTCTGAGACTACTTCTCTGATAATTGGACCAGGGAGGGGTGAAGAAAAAAACACTTATCTGGACAAAAAGGGCCATTGCCACTGATGTTGTGTATTAACTGAATGAACTGGAAGTATTTAAAATACTCAGCAAAAACTTCATGCAAATTACCATATACGATATATCTATATACAGGTCAATTTTCTGGTTCTTCAAACTATACTGTACAGGATGAGTATCTGTTTATTCTGTTTATTAACTGAATAAGTAAGAAGACACTTTTTAATGTTCTCACAGAAAGACAAGGTTTTTACATGTATTGCTATAAAGTTTCTCTAAGGAACCAGGTTTTGTTGTGCTTGGTCCAGCACTCACAGCGGGAGGATCTCCTTGCAAGTAAATGGCGCTGCAAATCTTCACACATCCTGCTTCATGAGACCTCTTTTTTCTGGTACAGAGAATCCTTTTAACTTGGGATATTTTCTTCTCTGCTTTTCAGGTGACCACTTGAAAGTCTGCTCACAAGGCTACACATGCTGCTCTCAAGTAATGGAGGAGAAATACAGTCAGCAGAGTAAACACGACTTCAGAAACGCTGTCGTAGAGCTTAGCAATCACCTACAAAACATGTTTAGTTCCCGATACAAGAAGTTTGATGGTAAGTGCAGAGACCTTGAACTTGCTCTCCTTGGGATAAAAATGTGAAAAATCCCCATCCTGTTGTTTTCTCTGCAGTTGTTCTGCTCTGTCTCCCCCTTTGCTGGGAAAGTTCATGACTTGGCTCAGAGGGGAGAGCATGCCTTGTTTTGCAATCCCGTGAGAGAGAAGTATTTGGTGATTATGGCTGCTTGTTTCCCAAAGAGAGAGATCTTTCTTTCTGATTAATCTTTTGAAAAGCCATTTGTAGCAACGCGGGGTTTAGATGGTGGTGCTGATACCTATTTCCCAATAAGAATCTCCTGTGGAAAGGTCGCTTGGGTAGGCACTCAGGCAAAGCAGTCAAGTCCACACACCACACACACCATGGCTAGCTCAGTGAAGAGAGGCAAGAAGGGCCTTTTGTATTATAAATTCCAGCGAAGGTTTATTCCAACATGCCGAAGGGGATCAGGGGCAAAAGACGTGGCCATGTGGTGTGCACAGGGTCAGTGGCCAATGATCTGAGGGCACAGGGGTGGTACAAAGTGCAGTGCCCTATAGGGAAGATGGGGTTGGCCACCAGGGATACCACAACCAATGGGGAAACAGGGAAAGGAGAAACCACGAGAATTAGGGGCATATGGGGAGAGCAGAACGGAGGTGAATCACATAGTGTTGCAAGGCATCATGGGGGAAGTCTTTTCTCTCACCTTAGATGGAGACTCTATGATATATTCTTCCAGGGCAAGGCCCTCAGGATTCCCCTGAGGGGTTCAAAGGATTCCACAGCCATTTTGCTCTAATGTAAGATTGCAGTTGGTTTTGTTGGTACATCCCCGCAGCTCGTGTAATTGTAACGTGCACGTCTTGCAGCCCTGATCCACAACAATGCTGATCTTTCCCAGCATGTTGTGAACCCACAGGATTTGTATCCATCTCACTTTTAGCCTTTGGGGCTAAGCAGAGCAGCAGATAAACACAGTGGTTTTGTGTGTAGGCCGAGGGTTCAAGTGTGATGCAGGGTCAGAACCATAATGAACAAGTCTCGGCTGAGTTCCCATCGCTGGAGTGATGATAACTACTGACAGATAAGCAAATGACTGGTCTCAGTATTGCCCTTGGGTCCACAGTGTGTCCTGTCAAACTGGCTCTCCATAGGGCATGCCTAGTTCATGGGAGCTGCAGGAAAAAGCTCCCTTTGGAGGTAACTGGCACACAGCCAGCACTGCCCACCTTGCAGCCAGGTGCTTTTCCTTTGAAAGCACCTCTGCAAACAGCTGAAGTCGATGCCTAGATACTGGGCACAGCACCTGGCTGCGGTCCCAGGCCATTTCTTGGTTTGTTTCTGAGCTCTTGGTTTCTGTGGGGCTTTGTAGGTGCCTCAGTGCTCCCAGACACTGCAGCCCCTTGTTGCCTGGGCATCTGGGGAGGACGAGCAGGATGTCAGGCTGCTGCTTGGGTTGTCCTTGTTGGCTGGGGGAGTGAGGTGACAGCCAGCTGCATATGGAAGTGTCTGACAACTCAAGTGGACTGGGTTGCTCACACAGTTCTGCTTGTACATCACCATCACACTGTGATAAAGGACAGTTCCCCCATGCAGCTCCTCTGGACATTTGGTCCCTTGTTTGGTCATTGGTTCAATGTGAGTTTTCTATGAATATCCCAAAGTCTGTGCCTTGAACCTCCCAGCAACCTCCTCTGCACTACTACAGTGAGTAGGAGCCTCTTGCTTTCAAAAGGGATTGGCACTAGGGTGAGAGAAAAAATCCCTGGGTATGAAATTGCAGTGAGTCAAAGTAGAATTATGCAATCATCTTGATAGCATCTAAATCTGCTGGCTAAATATTTCCCTCTTAACCTCTGTTGTCTCTACCTGCTGGTACACCAAAGGGGTGATAGAGGGAGAACCAAAGTGTCTAGACTTGCAAGCTTATTAAATGCAGAACAAGATTGTTGCAGAATTTCTTAGGGAAGATGGATATAATTTGTATTTGGACTGTGAGTGAATCACCCAGACTGAGCCTCAGTGTTGAGGCCTGTAGGAGTTAGTGGCACAGGTAGAAATTCAGTGCCAAGTCTGTGGCTCATAGAACTACAGCTTAAGGTGTTAACAAGGGACAGAGGGTTTTCTAGTAGTTAGCAGGTGCAGTGGTTGGTGTGGACACAGTAGCTGCCTTAAGAGTTTGTTCAACAATAAGTGTTTGCATTCTTTTCTGTGCTGTGTGCCAATGAAAAACCACCTGTGAATGTAAACTATGTAGAGATGTATATAACCTGCCATTTTAGCTGGAATAAACGGGGAACGTAGCATTAACCATATTGGTCGGATCTGTGTTTTTGCTCTCGCCCAAACTTCCCATTATTCGGGGTTCCCTTGCTATTCAAGACACTTAATGAAATCCAGCCCATAGATTAAAGTCCGTTCAAAGAGACCAGAGGAACAGCATCTGCTTCACCTTAAATGAACGATGAGGCTTTTTGAAATGCTGCATTGAATACAAAAGAGCATGCATGGGTCGCTGCATTAGCATCCCTGACATGGAGCAGACATCCTGTGAGGTGCATCTACCCCTTTGTGGGGGGAGGGATGGCTGCAGGGCTGTGTGAGGTCAGGGGGACATTAAGCCAAGCTGAGATGGATGCCTGTCAAAGCACAGGGCTTCAAAATAGGTGAGCTTTGGAAGGGAGCCTGCATGAGCTATTCTGTCTGTGCTCTGTGGTTCTCCTGTCAGCCCCTCAGAGCATCCTCTGTGCTGGTCTCACTTTCACTTTAGCCTGGGAAGTCCTCAAGTGGCAAGTCTGGAAGGGGATGGTGTTGTTCAGCTGTTTTTGAAAGCTGGATTTACTGTGCCCGGCCTGTCCCTCAAGGGTGTGTCTCTGCCTCATATGAAACTAATGAAGGAGAATTGGCAACCTCCTCAGCCTGTCCCAAAGCCTAATGACTCTGTCTTTGAGTGCTAATATCAGAACTAAATCTTCATTTGCTGCAGACAAAGCTGATTTAGGGATTTTTTAAATCTTACCTGGGGTGGAAGTAGAGATGAACTGATTACCACCTTCCATCATTTACCTCTTGTGTGGCTTTTAATCATGACTGCCTCTTTCCCTCCAGCCCAGTCACCTGGAAGCTGAAGGCACACCTTCCTGCTGGTTGCTGGGGCAGGTTAAGGAGTCTCCCCACTGAGGTCCTGAGACTGTTCTGCAAAAATGTTGGAGTTCCATGCCCTAGACTACTGTGTTTTGTTTGTTTAAGAGCCTGCTGTTGAATGTTTGGCTGCTTGTGGGATGGCGTTTCCTTCCTTTGGTCTTGGTGCTTGGTCATCAGATCAGCTGTGGCCAGTTGTGTCTTGCACATTTGAGTTCCTCTTGCCCAGCATAATTCATCCCACACTTTTTGTTCTAATGTACCCAAACTACAGGAAGGAGGGGCAATTGAGACCCATATATTTGTCCTGATCCTTAGGGATGAGACTGGAAAAGGACACAATCCCTTCCAGAGCTGCTCTTCTGCATGGGCCCAAGTTCTGATATTACTATTTGCAGCTCTTTCTGATATTACTATTTGCAGCTCTTCAGGGCTTCCTTATCACTTGTAGCTAAATCCATTCAAATGGAAATAAAACTGGCAAAAATGAGCTGTACACCTTCCTTAGTTTAACATGAAATCCTCTGTGCTACAGCCCAGCAGAGTGACTGAACAGGCAGGATGAGTTATTACAGAGACCAAATTCACTTCAAGTGGAGTGGACACTTCTCTTGCGGGGTGACACATCCCCGGGCTGCGATTGTCCACTCCAGGATGCAGCCCAAACAGCAAACCCTGTCCTCCAGCCCTTTGGAAATATTTGTTGTGGGTTCTCTGGCTGCTAGTCTCCCAGCCTTGACATTCAGGTCTGGGAGGAGAGGCAAGCCTGTCCTGCCTCCATTATGTGCTTGACCTTTGCAGCAGTTGCTACTGCAGAAGGACAGTCCAAGTGGCGGCACGTCCTTTGGATGGAGGCTGGGACGCCCTGTGGCTTCTGGAGCATTTGCATCAGCTGTTGCTGGAGCGCTGTGTGCTGTTGGAACTGTTGCCAGAATTGCTCTGATCTGACACCAAAGCCATACAGAAATGGATTATTTCCTCTTTAATCAGGATCATGGAACAATCTGCTGATTATCCATCCCCAAAGGGCTGACCAGGAGTCGTTTCGGCTCTCAGTGCATAATGTGACAGCATCAGATCCTCCTGTGCATATTTGGTTTGCAGGCACTGGGAGAACTTGTGAGCTCAGGAGTCCCATATCTTACATATTCTGTCTAAATATTTGCTTACAGTACAGGTATGTATGCTCCTGGAGGTCTCCCCTGTTGTAATTTAAACCACTAGCCCGATGCCAGCATAGCAATAAGAGATGTATTTTCAGCAGCAAGGGAAATGCATTTTTGTTAAAATAAAAAATACTTTGTGAGTTGTTGGATTCACCATTGCTAAATGATTTTAGAGGTGAAGATTTGCTGGTTAATCTCAGATATGTTTATGGGCTTCATTGAGAAAGTAGTGGGTAAAATTTTCTGTCCATGTAAACATCTCCCTCCATGACAATGACATTAATGGGAAAGCTGTAACTGATTGTGGTGACATCTTATGCCACAGAAGCAGCTATACAAGTCAGGGATTTAAACCCCCCCCCTCCCTTTTTTTTTAATAAAATGTCTTGTGCCTTGTCTTATCTTCACAACTTAGTGCCCTCCCTTTCACTCTTTTGGGGATTAATAACATGAATAGAATTAATGGTGACATTAAGACTGCATAAATGCTCAATTCCATGTATTAAATTCGAACTTTCACCTCTTTTGCCCTTCAAGGCTGAAGTTTTCCACGCCAGGGTCTGTGCTAGCCAATAGTGCTTTGGGGAAACTGCTCAGCTGTTTTGAGGAATTGGAGCCAGGACAGGACATAGCCCATAACTCTTCTGCAGTGTTTCTGCTGTTCTGTTGCTTCCTAGATAAGGCGTTCTTACTTTTTACTTTTTAAAGACACATCCTGAATCTCTTGGAAGACATAACTGTTGTGCCAAGCCCTTTTCTGGGGGGAAAAATAGAGAGGCTGCTGAGTCCCACAAGCTCCTTGTTTCTCCTGCCCCTGTATTTCACAAGCACTTCTGCTGTTGCACTTAAACCAAGTTGTGTCCCTTTCTTTTGTGCACTCTAGACTTAGGCAAGGCAGCAAACTTCTGCAACCCTCATTGTACAGGAGGGAAGTGTGTGAGATAGTCTGTCTCTGGGCTGGGCTGGCAGTAGCTTTGGTGTTCCCAATGCCCAGACAATAGAAGGATTTGTATCAAATGGTACAGCCCAAGCCAGCATCTGGGAAGTGATTAAATGCCGAGAGTTCCATTTCTGATCCAGTCTCCCTGAATTTTCCATTAGAATTTAAGATAAAACAAATACAGAAGTGTAAAAGGAAACCCTTTGGGGACAATTCGTGGAAAGAAACAAAATCCAAGAAGAAAGAGCTGGCCAGGGGTCCCCAAGTCCATGGTGCACACAACCCCTCTGCTGTACAGGGAGCAGGCAGAGGGGCTGGAGAGGGATTCCTGTTTGTGGGCTCCATGTTTGTATTGGGCAGGGTAGCTACAGGTACAAAGTGTGATCATCATGAGCATCTTTGAAACATCTCAGGGTGCCCTTGACCTTCTAGTGTGAGCCCTGTGTTACTCCTGGGTGCATGAATTTCTTCCAATAACTGGCTTGTGTCTGAATCCACGAGACTGGTCAGAAGAACATTGGCCAAATAGCTTCCAAGCTCTGCTGAAACTAGAGGAAAAAGCCTGGAATTCATTTCTGAATTTAGTTTTTGTTGTTCAGATAACCCTTTGCTTCCAGCTGCTATCTCCAGCTATGAGTTATCAGGGAGTTGTGCTGGTGCAGTGGGATGCATAGCTGGGATGTATTAGTAACTGGGAAGGACACAGAAGGGACAAGGGAAAGCTTTTGGTGGTCTCCTTTCTGCTGCTTCAGGCAATGTGGAGGCAGTGAAAGATGAGCCCCACAGGTGCCTAGCCTGCTGCTCCTATAGTTAGAATTTGGCAGCCCATTGGGGTGCTCTGCCTTACCAAAATAACTGCCCTTTGGGGACCTTCATCTCAGGTTAACTCTTTTACTGGAAACTGCCTGTGAGAGCAGAGACCTGGGCCCTCATCCTGCTCCTTTGGCAGGGTCCTCCTGTGTCTGTGGCACCCAAGACCATGGGGTCAGTACTAGCTGCCAGCACATTCATATCTGCAGGAAGCAGCTCCAGGTGTTTTGGCACAGCTGGAGCACTGAGTAGAGACCTGGTGGACCTCTGCTGTGCCAGAGCTGCATGGAGTTCAAGCTTCTGAATAAACCTGTGTGGTGGGAAGAGCTCTCCCCTTGCCACCCACCTTCAGGCAAGTCCACTGATGACCATGGCATCATTAAGGTACAAATAATAGGGTGGTTTGTTCTATGCTGCCACTCACATTGAGGTGAAGGCACAGCCTTGTTCTGCCCTCTCCAGAAATGGATGGCACCAAACCTCATATCAACCAGGGCAGAAGATTTTGGGAAGATATACCTCAAAGAAGCTGTTGTGGAGAGGCAATCCTTTGGACTTGGTTTTGGATTGGTGCTTACTGAGGATAGGGAGTAAGTGACTGAGAAGAAGTTGGAAGGAGCAACCACCAATACGCTTCCTTTAGAAAATCCCACTTGTGGGCTTTTGTTTGTGCTTTCCCACTGAATGCAACAGCAATGAAACACAATGAAACAAATTGTCTGCTGTCTGTGCCTTGGAAGTTTGTTTATTCTTTGTTTTTGTTCAACTGGCTCATCTCCATCTGGAGGTTTTTAAGGAGATACACCACCATGATTTTTAGTCTTGTTCATTGAGAAGGGTGATGCTTGTCTGACAGTGGTGAGAACCAGACCTCTTTTGGGAGGCTTGGAAAGATCCTAAGGTCAAGTTCAAGTTACTGCAGAAGTAGGAAATCTCATGGGGTGAGGTGAAAGGGGTTCCTGCCCTGCTGGTTAGGAGGGAAAAAAAAAGACACTAGCTCTTGTAACTTAGGAAAGACTTCAGCAAGGGGCAAAAGCAGTTTGTGTATGGACCTTGAGGGATCAAACACACTTATGTGATCTCAGGTCAAAGCAGTTCTGCTCTTAAGGTCACAGGTAAACTGCTCTTATCCTTTTGGCTTTTTTGCCCAAAAGCAAAAATGTGGGCAACAGGCTTTGTACTTGACTACAGGAAACATGCCTGGTGCTCTCTGGTTACTAATTACTGTCAACCAGTCAATGAGCTATTGTTTGTCTGTTTAAAATTAACTCTCTCTTCCTCCTCTCTGCACAAAGGAGCCACCAAGCCTATGTGCATGGTCCTGGTAGCTGCTCCCCTGGATGCCCATTTTGGTGGTGGTGGTTTGGCTTGGGGGTGTGATAACCCACTGGTGCAGGGCTGGAGCTATTTTATTAGTGTTTAATGTACTGTAATGTCTTAGTGTCCAGCCACTCACATGCTGGCTGAACAAATAAGAGGCAGCCCCAGCTGTGAGAGCTCTCCCTGCAAGTGTAATGAGATGAGGGTAACTGAGGTAATGGGAACAAGAAAGACATCCCCACTGTTCAGGAGTGCAGGCCCTCCTCACACTGACAGCAGTAGGAAGGAAGGCTTGGGAAAACATGTACCTGTGAAATACCTTAGTGAGTGTCCCAGAAAGTTCATTTGAGTTGGGAGGATGTGGGAGGCAGCCTGAAGGAGCTCACTTCCAGGTGAAGTTTGGGCTGGGAACTTGGTGTATTGGTACCAAATGGATGTGGAGCAAAGGCTGAAGCATCTGAGAAATCACAGGTGTGTCTGAAGAGATTGAGGAATGGGTGCAGTGAAAATTAGAGGGGGGGGAGTAGAGGGAAGAGCATACAATGGAGGAAGAAGAAACAGCTGCAGAGAGGTGCATTGAGGAAGAGTTGTTGCAAGGAGGGGGATGGAAGTGCTGGGAATGATGGACCTGCTGCTTGAAGAGGAGGCAACATGGAAGCAGTGGGAGAAAACTCAGTATAGCTATGGGAGAAAATGAGATGTGTGAGCAGTGACAGTCCCTGAACCCAGGGATGAGGAGGCTACGAAGTGTGGGCTCATCCTGCTGCATGGGATGTGGCAGAGCATGATGGACTAAGAAGGGACCAAGGGCTTTTCTCACTGTTTTCCTAATAATTCATGGGATGACTGGTACATACAGGAGGATGCAATGTGCTGCTGTTTGTTTCTTGAATCACAGACAGCAATCTCCACATTGTCCTCCTCCTTCATTGCTCCTTATTCTCTAACAAGCTCAGTCTCAATGTGATGGTGCTGCCCAGTGCTATCTTCTGCTCTGCTCTTCTGGACTCCTACTAGCCCCACAGTGCTCCAGAAACCAGAACTTCTAGAAATCTTGGTTTTTGGTGGTTTTGTTGTTTTTTTTTTTTTAACCTATGAGGCTGTGGTCCAGATGTTTTTGTTGTCTTGACTTTCACTAATCAATCAAAGTTTAGGGAGATGATGTTCCTCCCAGCTCTGCAGCATTCACATATTGGGGCTGTTGCTGTGACACTGGCAAGATTTAAGCCTGTACTTCTTTAAGCCCTGTGAAAGTTCTTCTCATGTCAATAAGTGTTAACACATGTTTGAAAACAGGACAGATAAACAGCTTGTGAATCTGCCCTGCCCTTCTGAGTTCATATTCAATAAATGTGTTAACACTATGTGTTCATCGGTTTCTCAACACTTCTGGAAAAAGGTTGTTATGCTAGGATTTGTTTTTCCCTGGTGGAAATTACAAATGCTGTATATACAATAAAGGAAGTGAAAGCATATTAAAAATAATGAAGCACATTCAGAAAAAAATGACTGCTTTCCTCCCTTTGGACTAGGTGGCATGGCTTTGGATGACTTCAGCCTCCAGGTGAAGAGAGCTGTGAAACATTTGTCTCTTTTCTCCCGAATTTCATTTTTCTGTCTGGATTGAATTTTGCTTCACACAGTAGGAGCAGCTGCAGGGTGGAGTTTGCATCTGCAGATGCACCTCTGGAAAAGGCAGGGATGGAGCCTGTGGGACCGTGGCTTGGGCAAGAGCATTTGTCTGGGAATCCATCTTGCTGTTGTGGACATTTTATGAGTAAACCTTTTAAGGAGAAAATATAATTAATCTCTTTGTGGCAGTGTTCTCCTGTACACACTAGAAAGCATAATTGTCTATACAGACAAGCAAATTAAAGGTTTTGGTAAGACAGACAGTCCTTAATTAATCATAATCTGGACAATATATTAAGAGTATGGTCAAAAAGCTGGGTGGCTAATTATCTGAAACTAATTAATTGTGCCTATAAAAATTCAGCATGTTCCATATGTGTGCTTGAACCTGATTTTATTTGTTTTTTAAAGTGGTTGAGTAATTGCACATCTACCTGGGATTTGTTTGTGTAGTTCTTTTGCAAACCTCAAACAGAATAAGGCCAATTGAAAACTCGGCTCTTAACTAAAGAAACTTAGTGCATGGGAAATGCAGCATGTCTGGTGGCTTTTGGGAGCAGAAAGGTGTGTGGCAGCCCTGGTGTCCTTTTGGAAGGGCACCAGCACACCTGAACATGGCCAACAGATGGGTGTCTGTAGCAAGCACATTGGCTCAGCAGCCTTGCTGAACTCTTGGATAAGACTTGACCTTTTTTTGCACTGCAGTTAAGGTTTCCTTCTATAAAATGTGGGAGTTTTAGGTGCTGAGCCCTGGGTCACTGATGTTTTGACTCTTTGCAGTGGCTACAAGAGGAGTAAGTGTGGTGCTGTGGAGCACTGTGCCTCTGTGTGAAAGTATTCCCTGAAATAAATGTGTTTTGCTCCTGAAGATAAAGAAATTGAAAGCACAGCTTTGCACTCCTGAAGTGGTCAGCTAGGGATTCAGCCCTGAGGCCTCTGCCTGGAGCAGGGCTGGGGAGGCTGAGGACACCAGTGCTCAGGTCCTGACACAGGGCAGGTGGTGGCAGGAGGCAGCTCAGACCAGGCAGTTTTTGCTGCTTTTTCCTTTATTGCCACTGCATGTACGGAAATGCCAAACCTGTCTATGGGTGAAGGGGAATGTGCACCTTTGATGCGTTCATCTCATTTCCAGGAGCTGCCTTTGTTTTAGGTAGGACTGTGCCCTACAGCACTGGGCTCTCCTCAGCAAAAGCCCTCTTGTATGAAAATCCCACTCTTTGAAATATCTGAAAATGTTAGCACAAGGATTAGGAAAACACTGCATCCCTTCTTACTTAAAAAAAAAAAAAAAGAAAAAAAAAAAAAGAAAAAAAAAAGAGAGAATATTTTCAGGTGACACCTATGAATCCAAGATCAAAAATATATTGGGTCTGAAAGTCAAAAGAAGTAGATGTGTTGTCTGGAGGTGGGATTTACTCTGTCTCGCAGTGGGTGGAGTGATTGTGTTTCTTCAATTAGCTCATGTATCTGCAATATGGAAGAAAGATTGTTTTGAATTATTCTGGCAGTGGAATCTGATGTCATGTGGAAGCATGTTGGGGAGATGCAATGCTCTCCTGCACTGGGTTACTGGCAGGGCTGGTCTGCTCTCAAGCTCCAAAGAGGTAAAACATCTTATTACTTGAAAAAAAGGAAATTGCCAAGTAACTATGCTTATGTTTCTCAATGTGCTCTTTTAAAGTAGGATTTGTTCAAAAGCAGAGACTTTTTTCCCCAGGATTTTTATTGCAGAGATGGCACATATGTCACATCCCGTCTCTCTTACCATTTCATGTCATCTCTAGGCTTTCACCAAGTGGTGGACATTGAAATTCTACCCTGAAATTCAAAAATGTTAAAAGAATAAACAGAGCCAAGAGCCGTAGATTGCCTGACTGCAGATTACTGCCTTTTCTGCCTCTTAAAGTTAATTGCATTGGAAATGTCATCTTCCTTCGAGCGTCAAAGCCTGTAGCATGCACAGGATTTATTTTGCAATACAGACAAATTTTAAAATTGTTTCTTGACGTTAAGAAAGGTTTTGTGGCTCTGGTCCCACAGTGCTGGTTCCCTCAGCCTGGAGCTCGTCCTCCTGAGCATCACCTTGAGTGAGAAGGTGACTTTGCATCAGCAGGACTTGGCTGAGGTGTGTTGAAGCAGTACAACGTGGCCTTGCTCCTCGGTCAGGTTGGACCAGAGCTGGCTGTGCCATGTTATCCCAAGGCCTTGTCTGTGGTTCATCCTCTCTGTGTAACCCAGCCCTCTCTGCAGGCTCTGCTCTTAGTCAGGAGAATCAGGGAGACCTTGGGGCCATGTGCTGCTCTCTCAGGTCCATTTGTGAAGCCTTTCCCAACCGTGTGTGTGCCTGTTTGTCGACAAGAGGGGCCAGCCCTTGTCCAGGGAGTTTAAACAAGATAACTGGAGGGAAGAGAGAGCCTGCCTTTCCTGCAGATAGCAGTGTCTGAGAGAGCACTGGCAAAGTATGATTTGCCATGTGTGAAAAATGTTTGCCTTTGACAGCTTTTCACAGGAAGCCTGTCAGAGTGATAATTTAATGAGTACAGATTGCTTGCAACACAGCTGTAAAACGTGCTTTTACAGTGCTGTAAAATAAGCTGCTGAGACCTTTGTGTGTTTGCTTTGTTTGAGAACAAGTCAACTTCTAATACAAATGAAAGGTGGTCATTTATTTTACCCAGCAAACAGTTAAGACGTAAGAGAGGAACCTGCCATTTTTCTTCTTGTGGTGGCAAGGTTAATGCTGGGTTATGTTGGTGTTTGCTAATTAGCTCATTTCTGTGAAGGAGAGAATTAGTATCTAATTAGATATAAGGAGTTACTAGTCAGATTAGCATTTAACTCATAAAAAGGACTTTTGGGCTTTTTTCTTTTCCTTGCAGACATCTATGCCCATAGTTTGCACAGAGAAAAGATTAATGTTCCCTCTGGCTCCCAAGCTGATTTCTTGATGTGGAGATAGAAACTGAGGATGCAGACTTACGCTGTGCCAATAGCTACACTAAAATATATCTATAGATATAATTTAATTGCTGCTGCTGACCAGGTTAAGAGTGCTGTGCATTGCATGGAGGAAGACGCCATGCACATCCCACTGCTGGGTCCATCCCTGCTTGCTGGTGTTGAGTGACCCTTCATCCCCAATGCCACGCTTGACATCACCCCTCCCTAACAGGAGGCTCCACCCCAGGAGCCTTGAGGTGCCAGCAGTGGCACCCAGTGGCCAAGCCACAGGCACTGGTCACCAGGGCATCCTGTCTGGCAAGTCTGGCATATTCAGGGATACAGGCATGTGCTGGGGTGGATGCTGACTCCAGGCTGCAGACACAGCCTCCTCTGCCCTCCTCCCCTTCTTTGGGAAGTGGCACTTGAGAACAGGAGTTTTCTGTCCATGAAAATGATGGTTGAAGCTTGAGCTAGAGACAACAGCGCTGTGCATGCATGCTGCCTCCTTCAGCAGTGCTGTGTTGGGCTTTTGGAAGTGCCTGGTCTTGGTGGGAAGTTTTCATTTCCTTTATTTACCTTCCTTTTGGGCAAGGAAAAGCTGCTGGCTGGAAGGCTGCAGGTGCACAGGTATTTGCTGCTAATTAGATTGCAGGGTTTTTTTCATGATAATTAATGAACATACCTGGTTCTAGCCCACATGAAAAATTGCTAAGAGATGAAGAGCTCTAAAGCCTGGATGCAGTTTATTCAACTTCCACTTTGGAGTGTAACCGATAAAATGAGTTTGGGCAGGAGAATAAATTGGTTATGGTAATATGGATGTATTATGTGAGATAACTTTCTTGGCTTAAAACATTGCTTTGGGTTCTTTAGACTGATGGTTGGAGCTATCTGATAGGTTTGCTATCAATATAATTTCAAAAATCTAATTCTTTTGGAAGAGTTTGCTGACACATCTAGCAGGTTTTGTGTCTGGTACAGAAGTATTTAAATAAACAACTTATTTGGTGATACTAAATGGTCTGAGCTAAGGAAGGAAGTGAGCCTTCAAAATGATTAAGTGAATTAGAAATTAATATACACCAAGCTAATCTTTGTAGTATAAACTCAACAGAAAAAAAATCTTCCTGGGGAGGAAATGCCAGTCATGGGAACAAAAGTGGAGGTTCCTGCTGATATTGGACAGGGGACATGTTGGGTGTTTGAAATCAATCTCCTCTTCCCTGGATCATTTCTCTTGTACTCCTAAGAGGCTGCATTATATACAGCCATGTCAGACACTGAACCCCATGACTTTGTTCATCAGGAACTCATGGAATGTTTCAGTTTTTCCAGAAAATGTTTTCTGTTAGGCTTTGTTTGTACTGGAGCACTGAAGACAAAAATCTGAACTTCAGCATACTTTTCTTATAACAACTTCTAGCTCTAAGCATTGCTCCTTTGAGGATTTAGAAAATCGTAGAGGCATGTTTTTTAAAAAAATATTTATTGAATGAGTCACTGTAGCCCTGGTTGCATGCCTGAGGTGTTTTGGTTTTCCGAAATTCTTTTCCCAGGGCTACAAGTCACAGAAAAGCAGAGGTCAGAATCCTCAATTGTTGGTGGCATGCATAAAAAAATCTGCTTCCTCACTCGGCTGTGCCCACTCCCCAGGGTGCCAGTGCTCCCTGCGGGGGTGGAGCAAACAGGCATGGGAGGCTTTGTCCCAGTGGCACCTACCTTGCTCTCCTTAGCTGCCCCCAAGGCCATAGAGCAGGGAGTTTTTTTTCCAAAATGGCCCAAATGCTTTTGGCCTAGTGGACCCCTCCCCTATTTTTTATTTTATTTTATCTCATCTATGCCAAATCTCCAAGGCAAAGGCTTTGTGGCAGAGTAGTTTGTGCTTAGACCCACCTGTCAAGGTTGTGGTGATGTGTTCTTGGAGGACATGTTCTTTAAACTGCTTCTGCAGTGGTATCATCATCGGGTCAACTTGTTATCAGTGTTGAAGACACATGGCACTGCTAAGACATGGCAGCAGCCACTCTCTGGGCTGTCCAGTGCTCCCAGAGAGTGAACCAAACTGGAGATTTGCTTTTAGAAAGTGATAAAAATCACAAACCCTATCTGTCCTTTGTCATTTGAAAAATCTCTTGTTATTGTTCCAAGTGTTTAGCCCTTAGATTTTAAGTAAATTCTGGTATAACTGTGGGGATTTTTGCACTGCCACAAACATCTGAAGCCCCTTCTGCAATCAGGACCAATTGGGTAAGTGGTCAGGCCCTGTCCTGAGAAATGATGAACTTGCAGGATGGGAGAAAGAACCTGCAGGTAGATTTTTAAATTTGTTTTTTAAATATATTAAAATTTTTTCATTTTTGAGGCTGGTTTATTATAATCTTGGAAAATGAATTGTCAAGAACTGGAAAGAAGGATTAATTTGTGCAAAACATCTGTTTAACAAAACCACCTTTTTTCTTTCCAATATGTTGTTCTTTGAAATTACATCTTTTAAGATGCCTAAATGAAAACATCAGAAACTTTTGCGCTTTTTTTGTCTTTTTGCTGACTCTTAACCATGATATTCATATTTGTATCAGGAGAGATTTCACTCATACAGGTCTTCCAGTCTATAGAAAGTTTTGGGGATTGGTTTATTAGGAGTAATCAAAAATTTTGAGATACAGACATTGATGAAAATTTCTGGGGGAGTCCTTTAATTTTCCATTTCAATTTGATGATGGTCTCATTGTGCTAATCCTCCAGTTAAGCAGTAGTTGTGGGAGTGTGTGAACATGCAACCCAGTGCCCGTGTTTACGATATCCTCTCCTTCTTTCCTAGAGTTCTTCAAAGAACTCCTGGAGAACGCTGAGAAGTCTCTGAATGACATGTTTGTGCGGACGTACGGCCGACTGTACATGCAGAACTCAGAGCTGTTCAAGGACCTCTTTGTGGAGCTGAAGCGCTACTACGTGGGCGGCAACGTCAACCTGGAGGAGATGCTCAACGAGTTCTGGGCGCGCCTGCTGGAGCGCATGTTCCGGCTGGTCAACCCCCAGTACCACTTCACGGACGAGTACCTGGAGTGTGTCAGCAAGTACACGGAGCAGCTGAAGCCCTTTGGGGATGTGCCACGGAAGCTCAAGCTGCAAGTGACACGAGCCTTCGTGGCTGCCCGCACCTTTGCGCAGGGCCTGGCTGTTGCCAGGGACATCATCAGCAAAGTGTCTGCGGTGAGCTCCATTCCCTGACTGTTCCTCCCCGTGTCCCTCGGGCCCATGATGGGCAGCATCTCTCCCTGTTGTCCTGTACCTAAAGGCGGTGGTGGTAGTTGAGCACAGGTGGGACCCAGCACCACCTATGTAGGCTGTGCTGTTGCGTGGTAGAGTCATGTTCTGAAGGACACCACTGCCCAGTGCTGCAGCCCAGTTCCCCAGATGGATGCTTTCCTCCTGCCTAGGGAACAACAACAGCAGGAAATTAAATGCCTTCTGCAGTGGAAATAACCATGTTTGCTTGTGTAATGGCCATATCTTCTTCTTAATATTGGCTTTAAATTACAGTGAGTCACGGATGCTACAGGCATCTATTATGGAGCAGCTGATGATTTGCTCCTCGCTCCAGGGCATGGGGAGAGGCAGTTCACATGAGCAAACAGCACTTCTGTGGTAACAGTAAGCTAGAGACATCTGCACAGGGCAGAAGCCACTTGTACTTGGTGCCACACATGCAGCACAAGTTAGACCTCAGACTTTTATAGTAAAGTCACTTTTTTGGGGGGATAAAACAGCTGTGATGTGTTGGTCACTTAAATGTTTACCTCCCTCTTCATATGTCACTTTGAAATTGTTTAAGTGGGGTGACTGCTTTTTTGACATGAGATTTGTCTTTAATTTTAGTCTGAGTTGTATGGTATAGGGAACAGTCAATAATCCCCTTGAAGTGATTATGTAAGATAACAAATATTAGTGTTTTCTTTTTAAGAAACTCTACTCATTTCCTGTGAGCTGTGGAAGATTTATTGTAATCATTTAATTGGGCAGAGAGATGTTTGCTTTCTCTCTACCTGGTTATGGAGTAATAAAATGTGAGGCTGAAAGAGCAGGCAGGAGTTTGAATCACCCCAAGTGCCAGGAAAAAAAAAAAGAATAGCTGTTCAGATACTATTAGAAGCAGAATGCAGTTCTGTAGGCATCACAAACAGCATCCTTAAATGAGATAATCATTCAAATTTCTTTGACTTATGGGGATAATATTAAAATACTGTCTCTGAGTATAGGGGAAAAAAGAAGTCAGCTTCCATGTTAATTTTTCATTAAGAGAAATGAGGCAAACAGCCGGCAATAGGCCTGAACATGTATGAAAGGGCAAAGAATATTAGCAAGGAAGGAGTTGCTTAACTAAAATACCCAGACTCCAGGAGTGAGTTGTAAGTTAGCAGTGACAGGTTTAGGTCTTTGGACACCTTGACTCCCCACCTAATACAGATGACTCTCAAGTTAGATTAATGTGCTGCTGGTTGAGGATGGGTGTGTGGAGCTCTATGTGTGACAAGTGGGGTCACTCTTATGAGATTACAAAACCTTTCAGCCTCAGGGATGCTGTCCTGGTGGGAGGGAGGGATGGTGGCAGATGAAGTGTTATGTCTCTGTGCCAGGCCACTGGCCAAGCCTGCTGACTCTTGGTTGGGGTTTCAGATTTGGTGGCCCTTGTTTTGTGGCTGTGGCAGCTCTTGTGGTCAGGGAATGGGGTTTTTACTGCTGTAGAGTGTGGATGAAATATTCAGGTGGGAGATCTGGTCATTAAGCCCCTGTACAGTGCAATTACTTGATAGGCAGTAAACATGCATGGGTGAGGGATCGTGTTTATGCTCCATCTGCTCAGAATTCATCAAAATGTCTCCAGACTTGACACGGAACCACAAGGGCTATGGTCCCTGCATCTGTTATGAATCAGTCGTGAACCTGAGGTGGCGTCGTGATTTCTCTTTCCCTTTTGAAGATCCTTAAGTGTAGAGTTGCCTTCAACCCTAGAATTAATTACATGAGTGTGGAAAGCTACCCGGAGTCCCATGCAGCTGCAAAAATAGCTCACATGCCATGGACAATCACAGTTGCTCTACTTTCCACTTCAATTTCACAAGTTGCACTGGAAATCCTACAACAGATTGACTTTTCCAAGCAGTAACAAAAGTCCCTGCTGTTGAATACCTAAGCTTTAGTTGCAGCAGTAGAAGGAATAATAATCTTTTCTGTAGTGTTTTAATTTCATTCAGTGGGAATCTAACATCATGTTTCTGCAAGACACAATGGGAAATCCTAGACGTGAGTTTAAAAGCTGATGCTTTTATGCCTGCTGCTCTGTGGTTGTGTTTTGGGGCTTCCCACATTACATATAGATTAGCCTGACTTTGCTGAGCTCTATATAATGACTCCATTGACTTTTCTTCCTTATTAGTTTTACTCAGGAGTTGTAGTGAAATGACTGCTTATACCAGGGATTAACTTGAGGGATAAATCTTCATTCTTCTTTATGAAAAAATGTCCAAAGGAATGCAAATTAGTTTTACTTTTAATGTGCTTTGTGACAAGTAAGTTAAAAACGTTTAACTGAAAATCTTCAGGAGGAGAAATGCAAACTACTGCAAGGTCCAGCTGTGTACTTTCCTGGGATACTATCAGGAGAGCAAAGAGCACTCTTCAGTGCAATGCCCTTGCTAGCTTTTTAATGATCCTAGATATTTTTACATCTTCACTAGGGAGTTGCATTTAGAAGGATATTGTTCTTGCATGAGTTTGGGAATAAAGGGGTAAAAGAAGAGAGAATATTGAAAAGCTGTAAGTATGCTTGATTTCTGAGCCAGAATGCTAGAAAATAGCTTTAAATTCAGCCTTGAATGGATCAAAAGCTGTACCACTGTGCCAAAATACACAACAGAGAGAAAGCTGTATGGTTTTGAGAGAAAGCACAGACTTTTTTCAAACTGTCTAAACCCCACAATTTTGATGTTCAAATCTTCACCCCTCAAATTCCCTTCTTTAGACCTAAAAAGTACAATATTTTCTAGATCTGTTCTGAACAGCAGATCTGTACAGCATGCTGTTTCTGCCTGTTAGAGATGTGCCCTGCCTCTGAGGTTGGCTGCAAGGGGCTGAGGGCCTCCAATGCTTCTCTCTGTCCTGTGCTGGTGCTGGGTGCTTTCTTCCTGACCTTCCTGCCCCTGCCTTTGGGAGATGGAAATCTGCCCATCCCCTAATCACTCTCCTGCTGCTAAGTCCTGGACAAGCACTGAAGTCAGCTGGGTTAAATTGCTGCCAGCAGTGACATTTCCTGCCCTGGCCAGGGCTGGGAAAAAGTTTCATGCCATTAAACCCACAGCCTGGTGGAGGGTCATGACACCTTTGAGGGCAAAGTGCACTGGGACTTGTGGGGTGCAGGTCAGCTACAGGTATGGGGTGGAGGTCCCTGTTTGTGGGGGAAGAAGTGAAATCAAGGACTAGGCTCCCTGACAGCATTTTGTAGGGTCAGGAGCTGGGAGGGGAGGTCTGGCTGGAGGTCAGCAGCAGAGGCACATGAAGGCTGAAGCATGCAGCCACCCAGCATTGAATCCCTGTGTCTGTGTCACCATCTCCCTGCAGACCAGGATGTGTGGGTGTGACCTGCACTTGGCAGTGGTGGTGAGAGCTTTCTGGAGCCCCCCAGGTAATTTATACTGATAAACTGTTGTTTTGGGATTTTTTTACCACTTTTCGCTCTTGCCCTTGTGTTCTATAATTTGAGGCAGAACTGCTGGGAGCTCAGGAGGCTCTCAAATCACCCCCTCAACAAGCATTTGTGTGCTGAAAGCCACATGAGATGTAGCTGCCATCAAAGCATCGGGGCTGCTGGCAAGGGTCTTCCAGCCTATCCTTGGGAACCCTGAGAAAAGCAGCAGCTTGAAAGTTGTATGCAAGAAATGGTGTTTAGTTTGGAAGCACAGTTATGAGCCATATGAAATAATGCAGTTTCATATGAGGATTACACCTACTTCCTCATTTGCTGTCCTCTGCTGACATTAGCAACCAAGAGGAGGCTGCTGGAGATGTTCCCAGTGGGTGGAGGTCAGCTTTCTTTGTATTGGCATTTCTGCCCTAATGAAGTGTAATGGTAGAAGCCAAGGAGGGAATTTTCTTCAAACTGTTTATGAAGAGAATTGCAGAGGGGGACAGGTGATTGCTTTCCCACAGGTGCTCCAAAGCTGGAGCAGGAGCCCAGTGCTTTTTTTACCCCCTTTTGCTTTGAGTTGCCTCATCTTGAATGAGGCACCTGTGGAGCACAAGTTGAGCTGTTGGTTGACCTGCTGGTCTGCATGAGCAACCTGAACTGTGGCTCGTGTAATTTTTGGCATGGGTGCTGAATGTGGACCAGCCATTGGCTTAGAAGAAGCAGTGATGAAAATAATAAAACAATGAATGAATAAGAACTAAGGCCTGTGTCATCACAAATAGTAGGGCACCAAGATCTGGTTTTGGTAAAAGTTGTGCCCCTTGTAATTACCATTTGAGGATCTAAAAGTTTAGTCAGAGATCCAGCCTCCCTCTGTGCAGTTTTTGCCCTTGGTTTGACTTAAGGGGAATGTGACTGTAATCCTCTTTCAGGAGGGATTTCATGTTCCTATATCCAGAGGCTGCAATATTTTGCTCGGGCAAGAGCCAACCTTGCCGGGGAAGTGACAGAAATGGAATATGTTGCTTGCATGCATTGGGAAGGGATGGAGGGACAACACTTCTGCTATGTGGGTAGCTAAGAAACAGCCAGAGGAGCTAAGGAGCCCTTTTAGTGTGTAGCAGAGGGACCTCCAAAGAGGCAGTGCTGTCCAGGCAGCAGGTTGCAAGCCACGAGGCCAGACCAAGGGGCTGCTGTGCACAAGGACATTTCCTTCCACATACCAGGGGCAAACATCAATGCAGAAAACAATACCAAGCACTTCTCCACATCAAAGATGACCCTGAGAAGACCTGCCAAGAATGTGACTGCATCTGCCTCAGTTCCAGCCATCTGAGGGTCTGTGGTAGGCCTTCAAAGCATGCTGAAGCAGCAGTCAGCTCAGATTTAGGGCTGGGAGTGTGTGGATAGGACTCGATTTGGAGCCGACGGTGTCATGCAGGAGTACTTCAGTTCACTGGCATGGTTTTGGCTTTTTCTTTCGCTGCCCTGCACTGTGGTTCTGCTGCTAATTTTGAAAACAATGTGAGGGATAATTAAGGATGGTTTTGGTTGTAGATGCCCAGATAACTGTCCCTGCTGCTTTGCTCATTAAAGCAAATGGAATGCTCCTCATGATCCTTGGTGTCTGAGGCAGGGAGAGGCTTGTTCCTACAGAGAACAAGCTTGATGTGAAAGGCCCTTTGGTCCCAAGGGCACCATGAGCAGGAGATGCTGAGCCTGGCATTGCTATGTAAGTGTTCAGAGGGAGAGGCATCCACTTGGCTGGCACCCTGAGGTCCCCTGTGCCCCTTGTGGGCTGGGGTTGCTGTTGGGGAAGACAAGCATGTAAATGTTAAAAGACTGAGCAGCTTGAGTGCCTGGTGGTGTGAGTCTCAGGAGCTCTGCTTTTCCTCTTGGCACTGTCACATCTGGAGTGGGGGGAGCACGCTGTAAGTAAGGAATTGTACTCTTAAACCTTTCCTTGCATGAGATAACGCTGCAGCAGACATCGCAGTGGGTAGCAAGTGTTGAGACACAGTCATGCAGTTCCCAAAATCACTCCTAAATGTGTTCCCTTATGCAAGACCTCAGAGGCCCAAATCTGTCGTTGAACCAGATGCTGTCTAAATTACTAGTGTTCTAGCACCAGGCCAGCAAAATTGGTTAAAGACATAGTTAATTCCAAAACACTTATATTGGAATATTTGGGATGGGGAAGCAAACCAGGAGCCTCCCAAGTGATGTTCTGCCTCACAGTGAGCTGAACGTCAGGACCAGCATGTGCCAAGATGATGTTCTTGCACAACACTGAGAGAAGGAAAAAATGATGCAAGTAGGGTTGTGTTGGTCCCAAAAATTGATGACAACTCACTTGTCTAAGATGACTGCTCACCTAGAGCATCTCATGGGCAGCTTCAGAGTATGTTTTTGAAATAATTTTTCCGTGTCACTGAGAAGTTACTCCTTCAGTCTTTTAGCCAGTATTGCCATCATTCATTTTTTTTTTGCAAAGAAAACAGTATAAAACAAAAGCAATTTCACTACATTTATTTTCAAATTGTTGGATTTTTATGTTTTCTGGCAGCACTGCTGCTGGCATGGCAACGCTCTTGTTGTGCAAGCATGGAAAATAAGAAAGCCTGAGTTATCAGTGTTATTATAAATAGTTATTAAAGCTGACAGGATTTTAAGTGTTATTATTAACATTCTTAATGTTAACTGGAGGGTAGAATGAGAGAATGTAATGTAGCTCTGGCTGTCTGACAGCTGGTGGGAGCTCCCTGCAGGACTGTCCATGGTTGGAGCTCTGTCATCCTTCCTCAGATATTCCTTGCCTTAGGAAGGAGATGAAAAAGAATCTGGTTGCTTCTCTGAACTTTATCTGCTTGAACAGATCAGTTTATCTTGAGTTTTGGCAGTTTTGTGGTAGCCTGTGAATAAGGCACTGCACTCCATAGATGTGTACTTTAGTGGTGATGTTTCTACCAGAGGAATGCATCCAGCTGCATTTGCCAGAAAGTTGGAAAAGGCTAAGGGTGTAAGTTTCCCTCAGGTGAAACTCTGAAGTGGGATGGGTATGACAAGGTACCAAGAAAAACCAGATTTTATTATGCCAAGAGCGTGTCATTTTTATAGGAACGTGATTTTACCTTCACCAGTCAATATAAGTTGGGACGTTACCCCAACAAATGTGATACGAAATGTTTGCATTAAGCCCTCAGTTGTTTGCTTTTCACTTAATTTTTGTGAATTGTGTGCAAATCTGTATTTTTAAGGAGCAAGTTCGATATGAAGATTGGTGCCAAAACACATCTGTTAGCAGCTTTTAATCTTCACATTTGACAAAGCGTATAGATATGGACAAATTGTAATTTACATGATTAAACCACAGGATGATGGATTGCTGCAGTGGTGTGGAATGCCATGGAAAGGAAATAAATTTCACAAGATAAAAGGGACTGAAGTGCATTTACTTCTATCAGAAGCTTTTGCACGCTATGTGCACTGCAGCTACTACTACCTGGGTTCAAATCTACCAGAGTAAATCCCCTCCAGCAAATAAAGCTTTCTTTGGGACTCTGCTTTATTAGAAAGGAGATTATTTGGTTTTGAGGGTCATTCTAGAGTACAGTTTGAATGAACTTGAGATGCTTTCCAAGATAAACACAACCCCAGAACAAAACATATCTGGGTTTACTGTTACATACAATGGCATTTTAAGAGCTTGCACCTGGAGTGGCAGGGCCAACATTAAAAGCTTGTGAAGAATTGCCAATGCAACATATGGCACATCCCACTGACAGAGCCAGAGCTGGTTTGGACCGAGTACAGGCCCTGTGCCAGGGGTTAAGGTTCTCCTTGCAGTGATACTCAGCAGTTAAGCATTTATCACTGTTGTAATGAGGTGTAATTGCTCATAGTCTTCCCCCAAACTCTTAGAGTGATCTCTGATTGTGCCTTCCTGTTTTTTTTTGACACCATAAAATGCCAATTCTAGACTGATGAATTTGCTCATTATCTTCCTCTTTACCTGTGACTGTATTGCACATTAACAGCTTCCCTGTGGATTACATCCATCAGTAGCAGGGCTTGGTTTGGCAGTCACTGCAGGCTGGGGTTTGTCTTTTCTATCACCCCTTTGTGATCACCCTCTGCTCAGCTCTGTGCAGGACTCAAACCTATGTGGGGAAGGAAGCGAAACCTTGCTTGCTTTTAAAATCATCCTGTCTTTGCTCAAAGGACCTAATCCAAGTGACCATTGCATATTACCTGCTGTGGAATGCAGGAAAGCAGCTTCAGTTTCCCCTGCATCTGCTGGGATTCGTAAAGATCAACCCCTATGGGCTATCAAAGTGGAGGATGCTGCACGGCTGCAGCCGCTCGGCACTCTTGGGGCAAGATGGGAACCTAAGATGGGAAGGGGCCTCCTGGGTCATGGCTCTGTGGGTGGGTTTTTGCAGCATGCTGCCATGCAATCCCTTTCATAAAGGTGCAGCTTTCTGCAATGGGGTTGGGGAATCCTCCTGCTCCTCATTCCATTTCAATTTGCTCTAGCACCTGGCTTGTGCTATTGTTATAAATGATCAACTAGCCAATCGGACAGAAAAATATTAAGTTTTGTTTTTCCATTTTA